>JARQOD010002032.1:0-85262 GCA_033576555.1 Oophaga sylvatica
TCAGTACTTCCTTCTCCAAACTTGGAGCTGACAAGGCAGATTTACTCTCATTAACCCTTGCACGCAGTCTCCTATCCACCCGTATGGCTAATTGCATAGCCTCTTGCAAGTTACCAGGTATGGGATAAGCAATCAGCAAATTTTAACCCTTTCACTTAACCCTGCAAGAAATAAACTTTTCAAAGCTGAATCGTTCCAGCCCACCTGAGCGGACCACCTTCGGAAGTGAGTACAATATTTTTCCACATTACCTGATCCCTGTCTCAAACGTCTCAATTCTGTCTCAGCTGATGAAACACGATCCGGATCGTCATACAATAACCCCAAAGCAGAAAAAAAACTATCCACTGATCTAAAGCATGGATCACTAGGCTGCAGAGAAAAGGCCCAGTCCTGAGGTTCTTTGCGCAAAAGTGACATTATGAACCCTATGCGCTGTGATTCATCACCAGAGGATCTGGGTCTCAAACGGAAATACAACAAGCAAGCATTTTTAAAAGAAAAAAAATCTTGTTGTTCACCAAAAAATAAATCAGGCAAACGTACCTTTGGCTCCACGAAATCAGCTCCAGAACAACTACTCACGTGTTGCTGGATTTCAGCCACCTCCAGAGAGAGTCGCTGCAGGTGTTGAGCCAAATCCTGAACCGACACCATAATAGAAACTGAAAATCTTTCCTTAGAGATTTTTTTTTTTTTTTTTTCTTTGGGCTGGACTTACTGTTATGATCTGCTACAAGCACTAAGGAAAGGTGGGAATTCTGTCCCTACAATAGGACTGAGCTGGATCCCTACGATGTAACGGGGGACCTGATCCTGCGACCAGACCCGCTAAAGTCCTCAGCTAGTCTGAACGAAGACCTATAGTTGCGAGGGAGGAATCCCTACAAGATCTAGGGACTGGGTGAAAAGGTGGACACCTCCTAACAGAAAGTGTAGCAGGGAATATAAAACAGAAAACAAATACTAAGAGATCCTAAGATCAAGCAAAACTGACAGAGTAAGGCACCTAAGCACCCGGCTAGCTTAAGAGTAGATAATACAATGAAGTCCAGCAAAGCCAGAAGGGCGGAGCCAGACTAAATAGGGAAAAAAGGTCATGTGACCAGCAAACTGAAACAAAATCTAACAAGAGGGTTCTAACACAATTCTTGTTATCTGTTAACAAAGACACAAGCGGGGTCCCTTCGTTCCCTGCCCTTTATTTGAAATAATCACAGAGACTCCTTTAATAATCTTAATTAAACCATACTTAATCCCCGATCGCTCTTGTCTCCTGCAGCAGAAATAAAATAATAAACCAAAATATAATACTCCCTTCTGACGTAGTCTATTTACCGAGTGTCCCACAGCGATCTCTCGTGTAAAACAGTCACATCGGCAGATGTGACTGCTCTACCTGGCCACGGTGATACACTGACAGGAGGTAATATCTCCCGCAGTGTATCACTGCACTGTCGTGAGAGTTCACTGGAGTTCATCACTTCGGTGCTATCACTTAGGCTACTTTCACACTTGCGTTTTTTTGCGCAGCGCATCTTGCGCTATCGGACGCATGCGCAATGTTCCCCTATCTTTAACATGCGGGCGCAGGGTCTAGCGCTTGCACGCGTTCATGTGCGTTTGTCGTGCGCTGCGCATTTTCCTGGTGTGCGCCCATACGCGCCAGACGCTACATGTTGCATTTTTTTTTCCGCCCAACCGCTTTAAAAAAACGCGTGCGCACGTGTGCGCATGCTATGCGCAAAAAATAACATTGCAGTCTATGGGGGCGCTGGCGTGCGCATGGCTTTGCGCTCGTCAGCGCTTTTGCACACACGCGATTTTTCTGTAAATAATGGAGCCAGAGATGATGAGGCAGAGATGATGGAGCCAGAGATGATGGAGTCAGAGATGATAGAGCCAGAGATGATGGAGGCAGAGATGATGGAGACAGAGATGATGGAGCCAGAGATGATGGAGACAGAGATGATGGAGACAGCTGATGGAGGCAGAGATGATGGAGACAGCTGATGGGGCAGAGATGATGGAGGCAGAGATGATAATGTGACAAATAGAAAACGTATGCGCCAAAAAAACACAAACGCATGCAAAAACGCATGAAATCGCAGACAAACGCTGCGTTTTTTTGTCGAAATGCGCATGCTGATGCGACTAAATATTGCAGCGTTTGCATGCGTTTTTTTAATGCGCTTCATGTGCGCTCGAAAACGCAGCGCAAAAAAACGCAAGTGTGAAAGTAGCCTTACAGCACTACTGCTGTGCGAGAACTTTTTCACGCAGCGGTGCCGTAAGTGACAGCACAGAGCTGATCAGCTGATACACTGCGGGAGCGATTACCTCCGATCAGTATATACAGTGCCTTGCGAAAGTATTCGGCCCCCTGGAACTTTTCAACCTTTTCCCACATATCATGCTTCAAACATAAAGATACCAAATGTAAATTTTTGGCGAAGAATCAACAACAAGTGGGACACAATTGTGAAGTTGAACGAAATTTATTGGTTATTTTAAATTTTTGTTGAAATACAAAAACTGAAAATTGGGGCGTGCAATGTTATTCGACCCCTTTACTTTCAGTGCAGCAAACTCACTCCAGAAGTTCATTGTGGATCTCTGAATGATCCAATGTTGTCCTAAATGACTAATGATGATAAATATAATCCACCTGTGTGTAATCAAGTCTCCCTATAAATGCACCTGCTCTGTGATAGTCTTAGGTTTCTGTTTGAAGCAAAGAGAGCATCATGAAGACCAAGGAACACAACAAGCAGGTCCGTGATACTGTTGTGAAGAAGTTTAAAGCTGGATTTGGATACAAAATGATTTCCAAAACTTTAAACATCCCTAGGAGCACTGTGCAAGCGATCATATTGAAATGGAAGGAGTGTCATACCACTGCAAATCTTCCATGACCCCGCTGTCCCTCTAAACTTTTTCTCAAACATGGAGAAGACTGATCAGAAATGCAGAAAAGAAGCCCATGATCACTCTGGATGAACTGCAGAGATTTACAGCTCAGGTGGAACAGTCTGTCCATAGGACAACAATCAGTCGTACACTGCACAAATCTGGACTTTATGGAAGAGTGGCAAAAAAAAGCCATTTCTCAAAGATATCCATAAAAAGTGTCGTTTAAAGTTTGCAACAAGCCACCTGGAAGACACACCAAACATGTGGAAGAAGGTGCTCTGGTCAGATGAAACCAAAATCGAACTTTTTGGCAACAATGCCAAATGATATGTTTGGCATAAATGCAACACAGTTCACTACCCTGGACACACCATCCCCACTGTCAAACATTGTGGTGGCAGCATCATGGTTTGGGACTGCTTTTCTTCAGCAGGGACAGGGAAGATGGTTAAAATTGATGGGTAGTTGGATGGAGCCAAATACAGGACCATTCTTGAAGAAAACCTGTTGGAGTCTGCAAAAGACCTGAAACTGGGACAGAGATTTGTCTTCCAACAAGACAATGATCCCAAACATAAAGCAAAATCTACAATGGAATGATTCACAAATGAACGTATCCAGGTGTTAGAATGGCCAAGTCAAAGCCCAGACCTGAATCCAATCGAGAATCTGTGGAAAGAGCTGAAAACTGCTGTTCACAAACGATCTCCATCCAACCTCACTGAGCTAGAGCTGTTTGCCAAGGAAGAATGGGCAAGAATTTCAGTTTCTCGATGTACAAAACTGATAGAGACATACTCCAAACAACTTGCAGCTGTAATCGCAGCAAAAGGTGGCGCAACAACGTATTAAGTTAAAGGGGCCGAATAATATTGCTCGCCCCACTTTTCAGTTTTTGTATTTTCACAAAAATTTAAAATACTGTATATACTCGTGTATAAGCCGAGATTTTCAGCCCATTTTTTAAGGCTGAAAGTCCCCTTCTCGGCTTATACGCGGGTCATATACGGGGGTCGGTGGGGGAGGGGGAGCGGGGGTGTCGATCATACTCAGCCCTCCGCCGGCGCGTCTCTGCAGCCCCCCTGCTTCTCTGACGATCTCCGGCTCCTTCCTGCAGAAGTCACATGGCACCGCTCATTAAAGTCATGAATATGCACATATTCATGACTTTAATGAGCGGTACCACGTGACCACTGTAGGACTGAAGAGCTGCCGGAGATAGCAGGAGAAGAAGAGAGGCTGCAGAGACGCGCCGGCGGAGGTGTGAGTATAGCGATATTTACCTGTCCTCTCTCCACCGCTGCATGCTGCTTCCTCGTCCGACACCTCTGGCTGTGAATGATCAGGCAGAGGGCGCGATGACGTTGTTAGTGCGCGCCGCTTCCCTGCCTGATCATTCACTGCCGAGGACCCGGAAGAGGACGCAGCATGCAGCGGTGGAGAGAGGACAGGTAAATATCTCAGGTGCCGGGGTCCTGAGCGAGCGGTGACACCGGCACCTGTCCCCCATAGCGCGCCAGTGTCACCGCCTGCTCAGGACACCGGCACCTTGCCCCCAGCGACGAGAGGTGAGTATGTAATTTTTTTTTATTTTGCAGCAGCAGCATAAGTGACGTATACTATGGGGCATAATTGTGCAGCATATGGAGCATAATCTGGAGCATATGGGGGCATAATCTGGAGCATATGGGGCATAATCTGGAGCATATGGAGCATAATCTGTGGATCATACGGGGGCATAATTGTGCAGCATATGGGGGCATAATCTGTGGAACATATGGGGGCATAATCTGGAGCATATGGGGGCATAATCTGGAGCATATGGGGCATAATCTGTGGATCATACGGGGGCATAATTGTGCAGCATATGGGGGCATAATCTGGAGCATATGGGGGCATAATCTCTGGAGCATATTGGGCATAATCTGGAGCATATGGGGGCATAAACTGTGGATCATACGGGGGCATAATTGTGCAGCATATGGGGGCATAATCTGTGGAACATATGGGGGCATAATCTGGAGCATATGGTGGCATAATCTGGAGTATATGGGGCATAATCTGTGGATCATATGGGGGCATAATTGTGCAGCATATGGGGGCATAATCTGTGGAATATATGGGGGCATAATCTGGAGCATATGGGGGCATAATCTCTGGAGCATATTGGGCATAATCTCTGGAGCATATGGGGGCATAATCTCTGGAGCATATTGGGCATAATCTGGAGCATATGGGGGCATAATCTGTGGGAGCATATTGGGCATAATCTGTGCAGCATATGGGGGCATAATCTGCAGTTTACGGGGGCCTAATCTGTGGAGCATCATATGGGGGCATAATCATTTTTCACCCTAGGCTTATACGCAAGTCAATAAGTTTTCCCAGTTTTTTGTGGCAAAATTAGGGTGGTCGGCTTATACACGGGTCGGCTTATACATGAGTATATACGGTAACCAATAAATTTCATTCAACTTCACAATTGTGTCCTACTTGTTGTTGATTCTTCAACAAAAATTTACATTTGGTATCTTTATGTTTGAAGCATGATACGTGGGAAAAGGTTGAAAAGTTCCAGGGGGCCAAATACTTTCGCAAGGCAGTGAGCACAGGCACCGGCAGATGATACTATTCTCCCATCAGTGGCACCTGCAGTCACTGTTATCACTGACACCAGACACAGCCGGATGGGAGCAGTATTCTCATCGGGCCATCGCTGCGGGTCACAGTCAGCTACGGAATCACGCTGACATCTGCCAGCATGATCCCACAGCGCTGTGACCGACAGTACCAGCGGTAGCGTTACCGCACACACACAGACACTCGTACACACACAGACACCCGCACATCCAAACAGACACCCACACACACATGCAGACACCCGCACAAAGCCGCACAAACACAGAAAGCCGCACGCACACACACACACACACACAAAACAGCCGCACACACAAGCAGACAGCCGCACACACATGCAGTCGCACACACACAGACACTCGCAGACAGACACACAGACACAAAACACGCAGACATGTTCGTTTTCACCGGGACACACAGGCCGCAAAACGTGCCCCACACGTGCACACGGAGAACAGTGCACACGGCCACTGGGGAAGTAGCGCTACTGTAAGCTGATACCCAGCGGCTGGTGCTGAACACGGCTGTCATTATTCTCCCCTACTCTGCCAGCGAGCAGCATAAGCAGGGGAGAATGAATGAAAGAAAAACCCCACATGGGGTCCCCCTTATTTTTTGAACCAACCTGGCAAATCTCACATGTGCTTGTTGCTGTTCTCAGGTTGGTAAGGGGCCGTGGATATTGCCCCCCAGCCTAAAAACAGCAGCCCATTAGATGCGCCAATTCTGGAGCTTTGTCGGGTTCTTCCCACTTGCCCTGTAGCGGTGGCAAGTGGGGTAATAGGGGGTTAATGTCACCTTTGTATTGTAATGGTGAGGTGTCAATAAGACACCTATCCATTACTGATCCTATAGTTTGTAAAGGGTTAAATAAACACCACACAATAAGAATAAAGTATTTTAATGAAATCTTACACCACACAGTTTTGTCATCTTTATTACACTGCTAATCACAGCGAAGCCCTCGATCTCCTGTAAAAAAATAAAAATAATCAACAATATACCATACCTGTCCGGCGTTCAGTCCCATGGCGTAATCCATATCTGGGGAATGTACAGTTTACAACCGGAGCAGTGCTAATGCTAACACTCTGGCTGTAAACTACTGGGGAATGAATGAGAAGCAGCTGACACAGGCTCAGTAACTAGCGGTGACGTCACTGAGTCTGTACTCTCTGCCTGCATGAAATCCTGTGACCCTAGCGCCGTGGGAAAATGCAAGTGATGAGGTCACTGTAACAGAGCTTGAACTGTCGTGACCTCATCACTTGCATTTTCCCATGGTCCTGAGGTCACAGGAGTTCATGCCGACTGCAAGCACAGACTTAGTGATGTCACCGCTAGTCACTGAGCCTGCGGCCGCAACATTTCATTCATTCTCCTCTGCTCGTGCTTATCGCCGGCAGAGCAGGGGAGAATGGATGTAAGCTGCATTCAGCACCTGCCACCGGGAACAGTGCTTACAATAGCGCTACTTCCCTGACGGCCGTCCGTGTGGTACTGATGCGGCACACATGTGTCACACATAGTACACACACGGACACTGATATCTCCAGTACCGGTTTTTCCGGTACCAGAAATATCAGGAGGTGTGAAACCATCCTTAAGCAGCTTTCGCAGGAAACTGCCTGTTAAAGCTCTCAGAAAAAGCTCAAAAGAATAAATATACAATTATATGTAAAAATGACTTGCTGCTAAAATATTTTGGCTTTTCAACATCTTTTAACTGCTTCAAGTTTACAAAAATCACTCCTCGACCACCCCAGCGCACTCCTACCTACCACACATTCAGAAATCTACAAGCCATTAACCCTCAACACTTTCAGACTCCCTACACTCATCGCTGTCCCCAACCTCCTCTTTTTCTTGTCCTAATCTGGCTGTTCATCACTACAATGACACTCTTAGAAGCACCCTTGACCAAGTAGCACCGCTCACCCTCAGAACTTCCAAACACACAGTAAAACAGCCCTGGCTCACATTGCAAACTCAACTTCTTCAGCGATGCTCTAGGAGTGCTGAACGCCTTTGGAGAAAAACCCACACACCAGAAGACTTCATCCACTTTAAATTCATGTTAAGAACTTATAATGCTGCACTTACCTCGCCAAACAGACCTACTTCACCACCCTGATCTCCTCACTAGCCAACAACCCCAAGAAACTTTTTGACACTTTTCACTCCCTCCTCAGGCCAAAAGCACAAGCCCCTATCACAGACATTTGTGCTGACGACCTGGCCTCCCACTTTATAGAAAAAATAGATACTATCCGTCAGGAAATCTGCTCTCAACCACCAAGTGCTGTGACTCCCATCCCTCCCTGCATTTCCCCTGGCTCAATTTCCACATTTGATCCCATCACAGAAGAAGAAGTCTCCAGACTCCTCTCTTCCTCTCGTCCGACTACATGCGCTACCGACCCCATTCCCTCACACCTCCTCCAGTCTGTCTCTCCAGTTGTCACAAGTCACCTAACTACAATCTTTAATCTCTCACTCTCCTCTGGCATTTTCCCATCTTCCTTCAAACACTCCATCATTACTCCACTACTAAAGAAACCCGCTCTCGACCCTTCCTGCACAAACAACTACAGACCGGTCTCCAATCTCCCCTTCATCTCTAAACTTTTGGAGCGCCTAGTCTACTCACGCCTTACCCGTTACCTCTCCACTCACTCCCTCCTAGACCCTTCACAGTCCGGCTTCCGACCCCTACATTCGACTGAAACTGCACTCATCAAAGTGACCAATGACCTTCTGACAGCAAAACGTAACGGTGACCACTCTCTGCTCATTCTTCTCGACCTTTCTGCGGCTTTCGACACGGTTGACCACCGTCTCCTACTGTCTAGGCTCCAGTCACTAGGTATTAAGGACACTGTTCTCTCCTGGTTCTCCTCCTATCTTTCTGACCGCTCCTTCAGTGTTTCGTTCTCTGGCTCCACGTCATTTCCTCTTCCTCTCACTGTCGGTGTACCCCAGGGCTCAGTCCTTGGCCCCCTTCTCTTCTCTCTCTACACGGCCCCAATTGGACAGACCATCAGAAGATTTGGCTTTCCGTACCATCTTTATGCTGATGACACACAACTATACACGTCATCCCCCGACCTTACCCCCGCTGTACTACAGAACGCCACCGACTGTCTGTCCGCAGTCTCCAACATCATGTCCGCTCTCTATCTGAAACTTATCCTCTCCAAAACTGAACTTCTTCTGCTCCCGCCGTCTACTAACCTCCCTAAATCTGACATTTCCCTCTCTGTGGGCGGCACCATAATAACACACCGGCAGCAGGCTCGCTGTCTGGGTGTTATGTTTGACACCAATCTCTCCTTCACCTCCCATATGCAATCTCTTGCCCGCTCTTGCCACCTACACCTAAAGAACATCTCTAGAATCCGCCCTTTTCTCACCATGGAAACAACAAAAACCCTCACTGTAGCATTGATCCACTCCCGCCTGGCCTACTGCAACGCTCTATTACTTGGCCTCCCCATTACTCGACTATCCCCTCTCCAGTCCATCCTTAATGCAGCAGCCAGGATCATCCATCTGGCTAATCGGTACTCGGACGCGTCCGCTCTTCGCCAGTCCTTACACTGGCTGCCCATTCATTATAGGATCCAATTCAAAGTACTGGTTCTCACCCACTAAGCTCTCCACAGTGCAGCACCCCCCTACATCTCCTCCCTCATTTCTATCTATCGGCCTAACCGACTGCTGCGCTCTGCAAACGACTTTCGACTAACCTCTGCACTAATTCGTACCTCCCACTCCCGACTCCAAGACTTCTCCCGCGCTGCGCCAATCCTCTGGAATGCTCTACCCCAAGAAATTAGGACTATCCACAATTTGCATGGTTTCAGGTGCTCCCTCAAAACACATCTGTTCAGAGCGGCCTATCACAATCACTAATCAGTCATTCTATGTGTAAGTGTGTGTGTGTAGCCCATTCACTATCTCCATCCATCCCTCACTCCCTCAAGATGGCTGGACCATCATTGTAAATGCACCATTGTATATACACACCTGTACTTTATATCTCCCCCACCTCATTGTAGATTGTAAGCTCTCACGAGCAGGGTCGTCTTATTTTGCTTTAATTATTGTATTGTTAACGTTGTTACTTATGACTCGTGTTTTGAAACTGTTAAACTGTAAAGCGCTGCGGAATATGATGGCGCTATATAAATAAAGATTATTATTAAAGATCCCAGACAGCTAGGACAAGTAATTTGACCATTCTGATGTTTCCGCTCAAAAGAAGCTATATATGTTACAATGTAAGTCAACGGTAAGGTTTGAAAGATGCCGCTTGGGCCTCTTTTGGGGCATGTTGTTTCTTCAAAAACTGCTAGCAGTTTCTTCATTATTCAGTGGAGTTAGAAAAACATGACCGGAAAATGCCAGTATGAAAGACAAGTCAAAAACATTTAAAAAATCTGTCAGCAAACAAAAAAGCATTTTCAGGAAAAGGCACAGAAACATACAAACGATGCCTCAAGAAGACTGAAGCAAATTTCTGCTGAAAAAAGTCAGTAGGTTCAGCCGCCTGAACATAAGTTTCTTTGTAAAGCAGCAAAATTTTTGTGCAACTCAAAGTTATGCAAAAATGTTGTGACTTTTGGTGTTTTCTTGCCGGTTTCTCCCACCTCCATCAGAATGAGCAGAGTTGGTATGGGACGAGGTTGCAGTTAGGGTCGTGACGCTACAGCTCGTCTAATTCATGATGAGCTGTGGCTCTCCTTACTGCAGAAATCTTACTCAGGCCGGTTTCACACATCCTGATATTTCCGGTACCGGAAAAAACGATACTGGAGATATCAGTGTCCGTGTGTGTACTACGTGCGGCACACGTGTGGCAAATGTGTGCCATCCGTGTGTCGCATCAGTACCACACGAATGGTCTGCCGGGAAGAAGCGGCTACTGTAAGCGCTGTTCCCTGGCGGCATGTTCTGAAGCCGGCTGTCATTCTCCCCTGCCCTGCCGGTGGCCGTCTGAGAGGGGAGTGGGCACCGGGGAGTCCACGGATGAGTGTGGGCTGCAGCTGCAGGAGCTCTAAGCTGGGAATTCCTGGATGAAATCTCCCGGCGGCAGAGCAGGGGAGAATGGCAGCCATCTTCATCATTTGCTGCCGGGGAAGAGTGCTTACAGTAGCGCTTCTTCCCCTGCGGCTGTCTGTGCACACGGAGGACAGTGTACACTGTTCTCCATGTGCACATGTACGGCACGTTTTAAGGCCATGTGTCTGGGTGAAAACAGACATGTCTGCGTGTTTTGCACACGGACACATGGTCCGTGAAAACACGCTGCCATGTATAGAGAGTAGACCTATTCATTTGATTGGATCTACGTGTGTCAGTGTCTCTGGTACGAGAGAAAACTGTCACCACACGTACTGGAGACACTGACATGTGAAACCGGCCTCAGGGACTGGAGTTAGTCATGTGCCTCTTATTGAATTAGGAACATCTGACTCCAACATTCGGTACGTGCAAACAGCATCATTTAAAAAGTCGCGTATTTGCTGAGTTTTTCCTACCAAAGACACTTCAGGAAAACACCAGCAGTGTTTTTCTCAAAAAAGCTTTTATTTTACAACTTCTCTCTTTTCTTTTGTGCGTTTTTTTTAAATTGTATGTAATAATAGTAAATAGCTTCCAAGTGAAAACTGCCAAAAGAATGGTTGGGTCAGTTCTTTGGAAGTCTGAAGCAGTTAAAAAAGTTGAAAAAAGACAGAACAGATGCACGGCAGCGAGCTTTACATTGTTATGCATGTGTGCATTTAGTGATGGGAGACCACTAAATTGCTTGGGTGCTCGTTGCTCGGGTCAAGCAAATTGGAATACTCGGGAACTCGGACAGAACAACGAGCGCAATGTAAATCTATGGGAGACCCGAGCATTTTTACGAGATCCCCCGGGGGTCCTCTTAAGGTCTAAAAACATCTGAAAATTATGGAAACACTGCTCAAATGACACGGGGCCATCATTGGGATCGCCCTAGGAAGCATTCCTGACTCCTAGTTCACAGCTTTAAACAATGTTGTCAGAGTTTCATGCCATTTTTACTGGTGCACCAAAAAACATACCAAACGAAACCAAAATGGATTTTGCTGGGAAATATGTTTAGGCACATCCTTTCCAGGTTAATGACTTGTATTTAAGGCAAAATAAATAACCCCAGGCCAAAATAATGTTCCACCACCACTTGGGCTATGTTCAAACACAGGGTTTTTGAAGAGTTTTTCAACTTTAACATTGCTTTCAACCAAAAACAAATGCATTCACTGGCAAATGTCATTGTAATACAGTACAGACCAAAAGTTTGGACACACCTTCTCATTTAAAGATTTTTCTGTATTTTCATGACTATGAAAATTGTACATTCACACTGAAGGCATCAAAACTATGAATTAACACATGTCGAATTATATACTTAACAAAAAAGTGTGAAACAACTGAAAATATTGTTGCCCAGCTTCTGAATCCACACCTTTGCAGTAGAAAACTTCACAGAGCAGGCTGCATGGGATAACAAGCTTTTACTTAGATGAAGTTTGCAGGCACAGTCATTTCAGCATTGCATCAGGAAAACAGGAACAAAACGAAAGTGAAACCACTAGTGAGACTATCTCTTATATAATACATTAAACAGAAGGAAATGTTACACAACATCGCCATCTATTGTCAGGTTAGCATAAAGTCCTCCTTTTACTTATAATAAGTCCTAATCTGTTGCATATGCCAACATCCTTTCTCAACAATAAGGACTTATTCAATCAAATCTAACTTTTTTTATTAGTCTCGGATGTTTATCAGCATTCAACGCCTTCGTGAAAATGTCTGCTGTCATTTCTTCAGTAGGGCAATACTCCAACTTCAAGACTCCTTGATCCTGATGATCTCTCAAGAAATTATATTTCACATCAATATGCTTGGTTCTTGGATTGATCTTTCCATATGAGCAAGAACAAGACATCCTTGATTGTCCTCTTTTAGTTTTGTTGGTTCCAACTGTGGTTGTCCTAGGTCTGTTAACAATTGTCTTAACCACAGTATTTCTTGACTCGCATGTGCTGCTGCAACATATTCTGCTTCTGTTGAAGATAGTGTAACAATTGACTGTTTCTTACTTGTCCAACTTATTGGTCCACCTGAGAGAAAAAAAATATATCCACTGGTAGATCTTCTGTCAGTTGGATCTCCAGCCCAATCTGCATCAACATATCCTGTTAAAAAGCAATTATCATCACCTGTGGGAAATTTCAGCTTAACATTGCTAGTTCCTTTCAAATAACGTATTACTCTCTTCATGGCATTCCAATCAGCTTTATTTGGTTTTGATACCTTTCTACTGAGGATTCCTACTGCTGCTGCGATGTCTGGTCTTGTAACGGTCGCTAGATACAGTAGTTTTCCTATTACTGTTCTGTATTCTTCATTGTTTGGTAGCATATTTTTTTCACTGTTCATCTCTTTGAGATAATTAGTTTCCATTGGAGACTTTGCTGTTTTTGCATCCTTTTGTCCAAATTTTTCTGTTATGTCTTGAATCATGTGATTTTGATTCAGTATTAAACTTCCGTCTTCTTCTCTTTCTATCTGTATTCCTAGGTACTGTTTTACATTTCCTAAGTCTTTGATTTCAAAATGTTGCTTCAGTGTTTCTAGAATGTTTTCTTTATCCCTTTCTTGTTTAAAACAAATCAAAATGTCGTCTACATATATGAGTACATAAATCCATCTATTACTCAGCCTTTTTGTGTACAAGCATGGATCAGCTTTGCTTCTTTGAAATTTTTCATTGTTAGTACTTCCGTGATTTTGTCATTCCACACTTTAGCTGCTTGTTTTAAACCATATATGCTTTTCTGTACAGTAGTTTACAAACTTTGTTTGGATTTCTTTCATCTTTGAATCCTAGAGTTTGTTCCATGTAAATGTCTTCTGTTAAATCTCCATTCAAAAAAGCTGTCTTTACATCCAGAAGTCTTAGTTCCATCTTTTCCATTGCTGCAACAGTAAGTAAAGTTCTTATTGTAGTGTGTTTGACAACTGGAGCAAATGTTTCATCATAGTGTTCTCCTTCTGGAAGTCGAGCTATGTCTTCCCAAGAGATAGATTCATACATTTTACTTGTACTTGCCTTGTATGAGAGGCGTTTTGGTGGTTTTCCTTTGTTCTCTCTTATTGAACGTCTTTGTTCTGTGTCTGTTTGTAGTTGTGATTCTTCACTTTCAGTATTTTGTTCTCCATTAATTTCTACTTCTTTCTCATCAGATATTTCTTCAGTTATGTCACTATTGTTTTTCTCATTTTTTGTTTCAACTGAAATCATAATGTCTTCATTTAAATCTTCAATGAATGTCACACTGTTACTCACTGTAACTCTGTCTGTTTTGGGATCTAAGATTTTATGTCCTTTGCAGTTTTCACTATATCCAACGAATATTCCTTCCATGGATCTGTTTTGAAGTTTGGAACGTTTTTCTGTTGGAATGAATATAAAAGCTTTACATCCAAAAACTTTTAAATGATTGACACTTGGTTTCATACCTTGCCACAGTTCATATGGAGTTTTCTTCAGTTTTCTGGAAAAAAAGTCGGTTCTGTAGATATGTAGCTGTCATTGCTTGCCTCACCCCAATATTTCTCTGGTAGTTTAGAATCTGTCAGCATACATCTCATCATCTCTGTTAGAGTTCTGTTTTTCCTTTCTGCTACTCCATTTTGTTCAGGTGTGTATGGAACAGTTTTCTGATGTTCTATTCATTTTGTCTTAAGTAGTCTTCTATTCTGTGACCTGTAAATTCACCTCCATTATCACTTCTGATGACAATTGGCTTCCTTTGAAATTTGTTACTTGATCTTGTTACATAGTCTACAAGTTTATCAAAAACTTCACTTTTGTTATTAATTAAGTATGTGACTGTGTACCTTGAGTAGTCGTCTATAAAAGTCAACATGTACCTATTGCCTCCTGATGTAGTCACTTTCATGGGTCCACATACGTCAGTATGCACCAAATCAAGTGGTCTTTCGCTTTTCATCTCACTTTCTTTTGGAATAGATATCCTTGTGGCTTTGGATTTTATACAATATTCACATCTTATGGTAATTGAGCAATCTGATATCTTTAAATCTTTTGTCAATTCTTTTCTCTGTAGTTCCCTTAAGATACTGCCACACTTAGCGATCTCGTTAGCGATCACGATAACGACGCAAGCTAACGAGATCGTTGGTGTGATCTCTTTTAGGTCGCTATTAGCTGCCAAACAGGAGATCTCATAAACGACACATCAGCGGTCAGCGATCTCTTTAACGACTTTAGCGGTCGTTAGGATCTGTCATTAGCATGTACTGAGCGCTTCTGATTCATAGGAATTTCCAGCATCGCTCCTGCTCTCTGCGTCCTGCTAGCCTGCTTTGCAACTTCTGCGATCCTCTCTGTGACGCAAAAGGGAACTTACAGATATTGCGATCCACTCCGTGACGCTAAAAAACCTAGTCCCGCCTGCGCCGCTGTCATATGCGTCACAAACGAGGTCGCTCGTCATTCGCAAAAGGTGCCAAACACAGCGATATAGGCTCACCAGCGGGACGCCAACGATCAAAAAACGGTCCAGAACGCTAGTGAACGATCAGCGACATCACAGCAGGGGCCACATCGTTGCTACATGCCACACACAACGAGGTCGCTAACGAGATCGCTAAATAGTGATGTTTTAGCGATCTCGTTAGCGATCTCGTTTAGTGTGGCATACCCTTTATACTGTCCGGGTGTCTATGTCCTTGACGTCTATGCCACATGTGAATACAGTTTTTGTGATCATGTGTACATACCTTCATCTGTTCCTTGGGTTTGTCAAAATGATATAATTGTTCATCTGCCTTGACTTTGGTTATCAACTTGTTTCCTGCAATAATTGCACTCTCATTGTCTTTGAATTTTACTGTAAGTCCTTTTGCTGTTAAACGTTTCACAGATAATAATCCGCCTTCCAATTTTGGAACATACAACACATCCTGTACAAAAAAAAATCTGATAATAATGATATGAACCTGAACAGCTTATATTTAAAAAGGTATAGACTTTATTAACACGTAGAAAAAACGTACATAACATAAGTTAAAAAGTGGGAGACCCAAATGGGACACCACAATCCACATATATCTACAGAGGTTGCAAACAGACACAATAAACCAATAGTGACAGTACCCCTCTAAAGATAAAGTGCCTACATCTAGGACGAATGAAGTCCACTAAATACTTGTATAAACAGTCACAATATTCACATAAGATAGAAAAGTCAGCACAGTCTTACCTCCAGTGGATTGTGGTGCCAGCCCCTACGCACGTTTCGGCTGTGAAGCCTTCTTCCGGGGGTGGCATCACACCAACTGGAGCAGGGTTATATATATTCGAGTTGCCAATGGGGAAATAGATAGCATAAGTCTCCTTTCTAACAAGTGCACACATTTGTCCCCTTATCAATGTGTCCGCCCATATATGGGAGTATACGAATCCTAGATGGAGAAGACACGCCCTTGGGTGGTTTAGAGGCATTCAAGTACCAATCACATATCTCAAAGATGTTAAGCCTACACCCCACTACATTGCCATTCATTCGCTACACGTCAGAAATCTAAGCGATCCTAAATCTGCCCCTGAATGTCTTAAGGACTAGCCTCTATGTTGGCGCACCCCACACCGACCAGCACGGCCCCGAAACATCGGGATGCGCGACAAAGCGCCAGGTTCCGAGCGCGGATCAGACCCCGCCCACGTCTGACGTGGACGGGGCCGAGACGCGTCATCGAAAACACCGCGCCAAAGGCACGCCTCCCGATGTCCCAGACCATGCCAGGGGGCGCGTGCGCACAGAGGCCGTCCAGGACATAGAGTGAGCGGATGTATGCTACTCCATATAAAAGTGTGGGCAGCCTACACAAATAAAGAGGACATGTCTAACGTCACATTAGGCCTATATAGATAAATCACATCGGGATAATAGGGGTGTATAATATACGCCTTATATGGAGAAAGGGACTTCTTGGATTTGGATTTTGTGCACACCTACAATGATATGCAAAATGGGATAGACATAATGTACATAGGGGACCATGTTGCGCGTATGAAACAAATACTAAATACATAACAAATGGCTGTCTACAGAATAACACAAAAAGCACTAGAGAAATGCATGATAGAATCCACAAAAAAAATAAGGAATAGGAAACATATTTAGACATATAGTATTAAAATTCATATGGAAAATGATCCAACTGTTTCTTCACTAGTAATGTCCATATTTGCCATGGCGAAGATGTTCATATATGTAGAGACACCCCCATTTCAATCTGGCAACAATGATGAAATAGTTACCTGCTCGACAAAAAAACACAAATACATACAATTAATAAAAACAATATTGGTGAGTAGAGTTGAGCGATACTTTCCGATATCCTAAAGTATCCGAATCGTAATGGTATCGCCGATATCACTAAAATATCGGCGATACCCGATACCGATACCGGAAGTCCCATGTAAGTCTATGGGAACAAAATATCGAAATTAAAAAAAACCCATTCTTGCCTTGTTGGTTAATTGTACATGAAGGAAAACAACAAAGACTAATGTAGAATGTATTGGGGGAGGTTGAGGAGACATTAAAGGCATAGATGTTTGACCCAATCCAATGGAATAGCATTAATTTTTTTTTTTAGGAAATACGTTCGGATTGACGAACAAATTGACAATGTTGTTAACCTTTTTTCTATTTTGGCAAATATGTCTGTTTCACAACTTCCATGGTCTTCACCTTTTTAACTTTTCACACACTTTCTCCTTCATAATTTTCAGCAGCATCATCTTTCTCATCAAATTATTCTTCATCTTCACCTTATTAATCTTCTAAAACTTCTTGCTATTCATCTTTTTGTTAACATTACTTATATTGTTCTTATTAAACAGTTATTATTCTTCATATTCTACTTCTTCATGTTCTTCCTATTCATCCTTTTCATCATATTCTTATTTGTGACAGACATTCCTGTACTTGTAATCTGTAAAACTCTGAATTTTCATCCTTCCGTTCTTGCTGTCACGAAAGATTTTAATTACAACAGTATTTGTCCGCGTTCAGTTTAGCCTGCAGCAGCATCAGGCATTTTCCAGGGGCACCACGAGGAGGAACGGACTCACCCCCATACACTGCTTAGTCTTCTTCTGCTTAGAATTTAGAGCATATATTTTGCTCTTCATTTTGGTCTTATACTTAATGTTCTTCTGCTTTTTGATCTTCTGCTTATTGTTCTTCTGTCTCTTGTTCTGTATCTTGTAGTTTGTCTTAACCTTCTTTGTCCTGTTGGTGATGGTACAAAAGCCAATGGAAGTAACGAGGACCAGCTGACTGTGCTGGAACCCGGAGGGTCAGCAGAAGGAAAAGAGCCAATGGCACAACCGAGGACCAGCTGACGTTACTGGGACAGGGTTACTAAGCAGGAGGTACCTGTGCTCCAAAGCACTACCAAGGACCAGCAGACGTTGCTGGAACTCGGATACCGACATGGAGGCACCTAGGCCAAAGGCACTGCGGAGAACCAGCTGACGGTACTGGAACCCGGATGGGTAGCAGAAGGTACAAGAGCCAATGAAAGTAATGAGGACCAGCTGACTGTGCTGGAACCCGGAGGGTCAGCAGAAGGAAAAGAGCCAATGGCACAACCGAGGACCAGCTGACGTTACTGGGACAGGGTTACTAAGCAGGAGGTACCTGTGCTCCAAAGCACTACCAAGGACCAGCAGACGTTGCTGGAACTCGGATACCGACATGGAGGCACCTAGGCCAAAGGCACTGCGGAGAACCAGCTGACGGTACTGGAACCCGGATGGGTAGCAGAAGGTACCCATGGAAATTAAAGTTGAGGCAGCAGGACTGTTTGCCGTTCACACAGCAGGGGAACAGCTGACATTACTGAACCCCAGTAACACAGGAGCAAGTGTAGACTGTGCTAACAGCACTTCCGAGAAACAACTGGCGGTGTTGTAACCCAGGGATGAGAAGAGAACAGGGTGGAGGCAGCAGGACTTTTTGCCGTTCACACAGCAGGGGAACAGCTGACATTACTGAACCCCAGTAACACGGGAGCAAGTGTAGACTGTGCTAACAGCACTTCCGAGAAACAACTGGCGGTGTTGTAACCCAGGGATGAGAAGAGAACATGGTGGAGGCAGCAGGACTGTTTGCCGTTCACACAGCAGGGGAACAGCTGACATTACTGAACCCCAGTAACACGGGAGCAAGTGTAGACTGTGCTAACAGCACTTCCGAGAAACAACTGGCGGTGTTGTAACCCAGGGATGAGAAGAGAACATGGTGGAGGCAGCAGGACTTTTTGCCGTTCACACAGCAGGGGAACAGCTGACATTACTGAACCCCAGTAACACAGGAGCAAGTGTAGACTGTGCTAACAGCACTTCCGAGAAACAACTGGCGGTGTTGTAACCCAGGGATGAGAAGAGAACATGGTGGAGGCAGCAGGACTGTTTGCCGTTCACACAGCAGGGGAACAGCTGACATTACTGAACCCCAGTAACACAGGAGCAAGTGTAGACTGTGCTAACAGCACTTCCGAGAAACAACTGGCGGTGTTGTAACCCAGGGATCAGAAGAGAACATGGTGGAGGCAGCAGGACTGTTTGCCGTTCACACAGCAGGGGAACAGCTGACATTACTGAACCCCAGTAACACGGGAGCAAGTGTAGACTGTGCTAACAGCACTTCCGAGAAACAACTGGCGGTGTTGTAGCCCAGGGATGAGAAGAGAACATGGTGGAGGCAGCAGGACTGTTTGCCGTTCACACAGCAGGGGAACAGCTGACATTACTGAACCCCAGTAACACAGGAGCAAGTGTAGACTGTGCTAACAGCACTTCCGGAAAACAACTGGCGGTGTTGTAACCCAGGGATGAGAAGAGAACATGGTGGAGGCAGCAGGACTTTTTGCCGTTCACACAGCAGGGGAACAGCTGACATTACTGAACCCAGTAACACAGGAGCAAGTGTAGACTGTGCTAACAGCACTTCCGAGAAACAACTGGCGGTGTTGTAACCCAGGGATGAGAAGAGAACATGGTGGAGGCAGCAGGACTGTTTGCCGTTCACACAGCAGGGGAACAGCTGACATTACTGAACCCCAGTAACACGGGAGCAAGTGTAGACTGTGCTAACAGCACTTCCGAGAAACAACTGGCGGTGTTGTAGCCCAGGGATGAGAAGAGAACATGGTGGAGGCAGCAGGACTGTTTGCCGTTCACACAGCAGGGGAACAGCTGACATTACTGAACCCCAGTAACACAGGAGCAAGTGTAGACTGTGCTAACAGCACTTCCGAGAAACAACTGGCGGTGTTGTAACCCAGGGATCAGAAGAGAACATGGTGGAGGCAGCAGGACTGTTTGCCGTTCACACAGCAGGGGAACAGCTGACATTACTGAACCCCAGTAACACGGGAGCAAGTGTAGACTGTGCTAACAGCACTTCCGAGAAACAACTGGCGGTGTTGTAGCCCAGGGATGAGAAGAGAACATGGTGGAGGCAGCAGGACTGTTTGCCGTTCACACAGCAGGGGAACAGCTGACATTACTGAACCCCAGTAACACAGGAGCAAGTGTAGACTGTGCTAACAGCACTTCCGAGAAACAACTGGCGGTGTTGTAACCCAGGGATGAGAAGAGAACATGGTGGAGGCAGCAGGACTGTTTGCCGTTCACACAGCAGGGGAACAGCTGACATTACTGAACCCAGTAACACAGGAGCAAGTGTAGACTGTGCTAACAGCACTTCCGAGAAACAACTGGCGGTGTTGTAACCCAGGGATGAGAAGAGAACAGGGTGGAGGCAGCAGGACTTTTTGCCGTTCACACAGCAGGGGAACAGCTGACATTACTGAACCCCAGTAACACAGGAGCAAGTGTAGACTGTGCTAACAGCACTTCCGAGAAACAACTGGCGGTGTTGTAACCCAGGGATGAGAAGAGAACAGGGTGGAGGCAGCAGGACTTTTTGCCGTTCACACAGCAGGGGAACAGCTGACATTACTGAACCCCAGTAACACGGGAGCAAGTGTTAACTGTGCTAACAGCACTTCCGAGCAACAACTGGCGGTGTTGGAGCCCAGGGTCAAGGAGGATGTTTAAATACTAGATCAAGTATTTTCCTTGTTACGTGTCAATTAAAAATGTCTATACTCCAAACAAGAGAAATATAACCTTTAGTACCATAAGATGATGATTTTACTTTAAAAAATATATGTAAATTAATAATTGACAAACATAAACGCATACATTAACATGTTGAAAAGCAATGCAAACCACAATAAAAATCGGTTAAATAATCTGCTATACGGTTTTAAATAAAAGCATACAAGTACATATCAGAATCCATTAATGATGGATAAGTAACAGTATGTACACCATTTTCATTTGCTGAATAATATCACTAAAAAGTTTTTAAAAATATCTAAAATTTTCCATCATGTAATACTGATAATATGTGCCAATCATTTATATTAACAAAAAAAACCTTTAAAAAGTGCATAGTGAAAACAGCTATTTATGTCTGACTGTGGACTTGCAAGCATGACAACGGATAGATAAGGTATATATAGATGAGTCTGCATAGCCACAGATGGTGAATGGCGATGTAATACTGTACCTCAATAAAGTGTGCGTTACTACTACATCCTTTTTTTTATATAGCTTTCTAAAAGGGTACGTGCATGTATGCTTGCGCCTTTGTTTGGACGCACAGACTGGCTTCCTGCTGTGACGCGTTGGGTATTGGAGCGTCTGTGCGTCTTATGACGCAGACTAACATTCACGGTGCGCATCGTTCATCATCGCAAGCGTACCGACAACACAAAGGCGTTGTCATGACTGCTTTACTCAGTAAACATGCACCTATGATGAAACATACACGCATGTGCCCTATTACATAACAAGCTACAAGAAAAATGCGTGTGAGGTGTGACACAGCTGTTTTGTTAAGGTACAGTATTATATCGACATTGTACAGGTGTCGCTATTCAGTCTGATAAATAGATATCATTCACCTATTCTATCAGTTGTCGTTCTTTCAGCACCACTTACAGGTATATATTTTGCTATTGTGACTATGCACTATTGACTTTACCAAGGTAATGCATGATTTTTGTTAGCGATTATCATGTTTACATGAAGGACCTTTATGATATGGGCTGTTAACTTTCTAATCAAATATGTATTTTTTAAAATGACACAAATATAAGTAATGTTGAAGAGGACTATTCCTACATGCATTGTTTGCACAATATTACAGGTGTACATCACGTCCCTTAATCAACATTGGATATTATATTTACTTGTATGCTTTTATTTCAAAGGCAAGAACACTGAAGTATAACCTTCGCACTGCAGCAGTTGTCAAAGTTCAACCCACATTATGCACTTCCAACATTGCAGTATTTGAGTCATCATGATGTGAGTTGGATTTGTCTAAGCTATGGAGTGACAAGGTTGACCATCAGTATCCTATAGCATAAGTAGGCTTTTGTGTTTGCATTTGTTTTCGACATGTGCATATCTGTAATAATATGTCACAATTATTTTGTTACCGATTTGTGACAGACAAATCATTTTATGGTTTGAAAGTTGACGTTTCAAATGTTTACAGCTTAGAAATCATGGTGTAGCCTCATATCTATGTGTAGCACTAGACACTTTGAGATGTCATGTTTTTTTCACCATGATTAGGTAGCTAGCAGTAATTTTTGCCGGACACACAGCAGGGGAACAGCAGGCGTTACTGAACCCCACAAACACATCAGCGATTGTTTTCATCTGTGCATCTAACACTTCTGAGCAGCAACTGGCGCTGTTGAAGCCCAGGGTCAAGGAGGGTGTAGGCAGAGGCCTAGTATGAGACGTTTGAAGTTGAAGTTGTAGTTAGCAGCAGTAATTTTTGCCAGACACACAGCAGGGGAGCAGCAGGCGTTACTGAACCCCACAAACACATCAGCGATTGTTTTCATCTGTGCATCTAACACTTCTGAGCAGCAACTGGCGCTGTTGAAGCCCAGGGTCAAGGAGGGTGTAGGCAGAGGCCTAGTATGAGACGTTTGAAGTTGAAGTTGTAGTTAGCAGCAGTAATTTTTGCCAGACACACAGCAGGGGAACAGCAGGCGTTACTGAACCCCACAAACACATCAGCGATTGTTTTCATCTGTGCATCTAACACTTCTGAGCAGCAACTGGCGCTGTTGAAGCCCAGGGTCAAGGAGGGTGTAGGCACAAAATATTGAGTTATTGCCTTGTTACGTGGCCATTGCAAATGTATGTACTTCAAACAAGAATAAATGAAGTTTTACTACGACAATAAAATGATGAATTTCAATTACAAGAATAGAAAAATATTTATACTTGACAGTCCTCTGTGGTTGATAACGTTTAATGGCTAACTGAAAATATGGTAACAAATTCAAAGCTTTCGAGACTACTCAGGTGTCTTCATCAGGCTAAGAGTAAAGCCAAAAATGAAGAATCACATATTTCTACACACAACAGGACACAGGAATAGCTAAGACAAGTGAGGGAGGGACAAGTGAGGGGAGACCGGCAACAAAAAGGAGAACAAGGATGAATTATCAGCGCCACACAATCACAGATAAATTAATGAATTTACCTGTGGCAAAAGACTTTTGTATGCCCGGTCATAGCATCATGGATATGGAATTACTGGTATTAAAATATAACTTCAAATATGAGAAACGTACAAAGGTTTCAGAATATAAGCTCATCATGACCTTTGACACTGTTAGTGATGGAATGAATAGATCACATGGATTTATGTCATTCTATATCAATTAAGGAATCTGCGTCTATGACCTTCCAGGGTCATGAAAACCCCAAAAAATACGCCAATGAGAGGGCAATCAAACTTTCTATCCTTATCTAGGAACTGTTCCAATATTTATGTTCATCCCTGTGAGATAATGACAGTTCTGATACACGTCACTTACTTGTCTTACCTATTGCACTATTCCTGTGTCCTGTTGTGTATAGAAATATGTGATGCTTAATTTTTTTAGTTAGTCTTTCCTGATGAAGAGACGTGAGTAGCCTTGAAAGCTTGCAATTTGTTTCCATCTTTTCAGTTATCCATAAAAAGGTATCAACCACTGCTGACTCTGAAGTCTAAATATTTTTCTATCTACTGGCTAACACGGTACAAAGATACACATGTTTTCTAATTTCAAGAAGGAAAAATAAAGAAAATACAAATATAAACGCATATATGCACATGCCAAAAATAAATGGAACAACACAACACCCAAAAAATTGGTAACAAAATATAGTGTTGTAAATTTAAGAATAAAAGTAAATGTTTTTTTTTATGAATAATGCTTAAGGAACGCTATGTTAAACCATAACATAGTGAAGACAATGGATTTTGTAATAGTCACTCATCATCATCATCGCAAATTTTATGTGACAGTCACAGACAATTCAATTATTTAAGTTCATAAAATCGTAACTTTCTATAGCATGTATGACATGTCCAGCATGGACTCATCAATGTGATTGATGACACAATAATGTACAATAAAAAATAACCATTTAAAAAAACATTAGGCATTGTTTGTCACAATTTAAGTGTGTGCCTGCAAGTGTAGGTGAAACAAAGGCTACGGATAGCAAAGGTATATTCTATGTCTGTATCAGACAGTGGACAGCCTCTGATGGGTAATGCCGATGTTATACTGTACGTCAATAAAGTCTGCGGCTGAAATCATGCATTTTTTGCTTGTAGAGTGTTGAAGAGGGTAAAAGAATGTCTGGTTGCGCAAAGCTTTATCCGTCAACACTACCTTCCTACTGTCACGCGTAGGGTAGGGTAGCGTGTGGCAATTAGCTGACTATCAAATGTGAGGTTAGGCTGCGTTATTGCGCACTAGGGACGCAAAAAAAAATACAGCAGTAATAATTTAATGTGTAATACTACACCTATGACAAACCAAAAAATTACGTTCCCTCTTTAACAATGTACAAGACTAACAAGCCTAATGGTTGACGCTGACTTAATTGAGATACAGTATTACATCAACATTGTCCATGAGTAACTATGCACTGTGATACCTATATACCAGTATTAATTTATATCTCTTGTGGTTGTTTCAACAGCACTTGCAGGTATAAGTACCTATTGTCAGTATGCATGATGCACTTTCTAGATGTAATAATTTATTATTGGACATTATTACCATGTTTACATGCTGGCCATTTCATATATATGGTGTTTGAAGTTACAGTTGGCATCAGTATGTGTATTTTATAATGTCTGTCATAAATAAAACTCGTGATGATGATGACGAGGATTTAATGATTCGTACATCCATTGAGTGCATTATCTTACAGGTACAGATAAAGTTCCTTAAAAAGCATTAATTCATAAGTCTGAAATGTACTTTTATGCATTAATTTAAAAATGTGAAGAGTAGACTATGTTTTATTTTTTGTTACCATTTCTAATAGACATGTGCAGATATGCGCTGTGATGACAAATTATTATTTGTCCATATTTGTCATAAAAATTTATCATTCTAGGCCTGCAAAACTTCACAATTTCATGTTTTCAGCATAACAAGCAGGGTGACGGCTCTTCCCTATTTGGAGCATGTTGGTCATGTGTTTTTCTGTCCATGTGTCGGGAAAAGGACACTTCTTGCCGTTGACACAGCAGGGGAACAGCTGGCGTTACTGAACCCCACTAACAGTAGAGCTTGTGTTTTGTTCTGTGGACACGACACTTCTGAGCAGCAACTGGCAGTGTTGGAGCCCAGGGAGTAGAGTTCAGGTGGTAGAAAGATGAACATAACAGGAGACATGGATAACGTTGCGAACCAGTTATTTAATCTGAAAACGGACAGAGAAATTCTGGCGAGATCCATGCCTTGTTCATTTTCAGAAAAGTAAGCCGGTCTACATTATCGGAGGATAGTCGCATGCGACGGTCTGTTAGTACACCACCTGCAGCACTAAAGACGCGCTCCGATAATACACTGGCAGCAGGGCAAGCCAGCACCTCCAATGCATACTGGCTAAGCTCTGGCCATGTATCCAGCTTAGAGACCCAAAACTTGAATGGGGAAGAGCCATCTGGGAGTACACTGAGAGGCAAAGCCAAGTAGTCTGTCACCATCTGACGGATACGTTGCCTCCCGCTGACTGGAGCCCTCTCGGATGGTGTAGACATTTGTGGCGCTGCCACAAAACTTTGCCACATTTTGAACATACTGGTCTTTCCCTGTGCAGAGGCACTGCGTGTGCTCCCTCTTGTTGCAGAGCTCTCTACACTGCCTCGACGCACAGAGCTGCTTTGTAAAGCAGTAGCAGCAGCAGTGCTCTCGGCAGTAAGGTAGAACATTAGGGATTGCACCAGTGTGTCTTGGTACTCCCGCATTTTACGCTCCCGGTTCAACGGTGTGATGAGGCTTTTGACGTTGTCCCGGTAGCGAGGGTCTAGGAGGGTGTACACCCAATAATCAGACGTCGTGAGAATGTGGGCGATGCGGCGGTCGTTTCTTAGGCACTGCAGCATGAAATCAACCATGTGCTGCAGACTCCCAACTGGCAAAGAAACGCTGTCCTCTGCAAGAGGCGTTATCTCTGCCTGCTCTGCATCACCCCCACCCTCGCTCTACATACTGACTAGAGCGTTGTGTACCTCCCTCTGGAGCGATGTCTTCCTCCTCCATTGACTCCTCCTCCTCATCCTCCTCACAAAGTGAGCCCTGCCCAGCCCTTTGTGAGGAACCACGTTGCGCTGACTTTCCAGAAGGTGATGGAATTTTGACTCCTCATCCTCCACCTCTTCCAAAACCTCATCCCTTATTGCTTGCAGTGTTTTTTGAAGCAGGCAGATAAGGGGGACAGTCAGGCTGACTAGTGCATCATCTGCACTCGCCATCCGCGTTGACTCATCAAACGCACGCAAAACGTGGCACATGTCCTTCATAGTGGCCCACTCATTAATGGTGAAGTGTGGACGGCGCAAATTGCGTGTTGATTGCGCCTGATGCAGCTGATACTCCATAACTGCTGGCTGCTGCTCACACAACCACTCCAACATATGTAACGTTGAATTCCACCTGGTGGATACGTCACATATGATGCGATGTTCAGGAAGGCGCAATCTGCGTTGCAGAGCTGCAATGCGCGATCTGGCCATGCTGGAACGTCGCAAGTGAGCGCACTCTAGGCGGACCTTGTGCAGCAGTGCATCAAGATCCGGATAGTCCCTCAAAAAACTCTGCACGACCAAGTTGAGCACATGTGCCAGACATGGTATGTGAGTGAGGTTGCCAAGGCCCAGAGCTGCCACCAGATTTCGGCCATTGTCACACACTACCAAGCCTGGCTGGAGATTCGCTGGCAAAAACCACACGTCGCTCTCCTGCTTGATGGCATTCCAGACCTCCTGCGCTGTGTGGCTTCGATTCCCCATGGGAATTAATTTCAGAACGGCCTGTTGCCGTTTGGCCACGGCTGTGCTCATATCGGTCGCATCAGGTAAGCGTCCACGGGTCCATGTGGAGGTAGACCGTGACGGCTCCTGCAGCGATGATTCTGAGGAACTGGAGTAGGAGGAGGAGTCAATGTGGACAGACTTGATTCCGGCAATCCTTGGAGTTGGCAGAACACGTACAGCGCCACTCGCAAGATCTGTACCCGGCTCCACAACATTCACCCAATGGGCAGTGAGTGAAAGGTATCGTCCCTGGCCATGGGTACTGGTCCACGCATCGGTGGTCAGGTGGACCTTGCTACTGACGGCGTTTAGTAGCGCATGTTTAATTTTTGCCTCAACATGCTTTTGCAGACCAGGGACGGCTTGCCTGCTGAAATAAAATCGGCTGGGCACATTGTATTGTGGGACTGCCAATGCCATTAATTCACGGAAACTGTCAGTCTCCACCAGCCTGAATGACAGCATTTCAAGGGACAGGAGTTTTGCAATGCCAGCATTCAGAGCCTGTGCTCGTGGATGGTTTGCCGAGTATGGCCGTCTTTTATCCCATGCCTGTGCTACCGATGGCTGTTTTGTGGCCTGGGTGTGTGAGGATGACAGGGAACTTGCAGCTGTGGGTGGAATAACACTGTGTCTCTGGACAACAGTGACAGAGGTTCTTCCATGGCGATCCTTTGAGGAAGCCTTACCAGCTGTGTGTGAACTGGAGGAAGAGGCTCCAACAGGAGCTGAAGATGTAGGTGCTGCTGTAGGTTGGCCTACATCTCCAGTGTGTCTTTGTAACTCAACAAAGTGCTTTGACCGCACATGTTTCCACATATTTGTTGTATTAAGGTTACTGACACTTTTACCTCTTTTAATTTTTTGATTACACAGCTTGCATTTTACATAGCAAATATCATCTGCAACTGTATCAAAAAAGGACCACGCAGAGCAAGTCCTGGGAGCGCCCGGTTTGGCTGTTGTAAGAGAACTGCTCCGAACGGGTGCCAAACTGGAGGCTACAGGCAAGCGAGTCTGCAGCCTACCTCTCCCTACTGTTTGGACCGTTGGTGCAATCTCTTCCTCAGAGCTGCTCCCACCACCTTCCTGTTCCTCACGCCATGTTGGGTCTTGGACCTCATCATCTCCACCACTACCCTCTTCCATCACCTGCTGTTGTTGGGTGGTCTGGCCAGCACCATGCTCAACAGAAACTGGCAACTGAGTCTCATCATCATCAGATGCGTTCTGCGGTGTGCTGACCATCGGCACTGGCTCACCCGCCTCTTCAGATTCAGAGAGACACAGCTGTTGCGCATCACTGCATACTGCCTCTTCTTCACATTCCAGAATGCTGCTTGGCTGGGCCCCTGTTTCCAAGCCAACAGATTCTGAGAACAGAAGCAGAGACTCAGCTGGCTCCTGTACAGAGCTCTCTGACTGCCTGGGCAATTTGGCAGGCGGTGAAGAGACTGATGGTTGTTCAACAGTGCTGTGGTCCTGAGAGGAGGTGGAAGGTATTGAAGTCGATGCATTGGCTGCCATCCAACCAACAACGGCTTCAATTTGTTCTTCACGCAGCAGGGGGGTACGCTGAGCTCCTACAAAAGTGCGCATAAAGGAACGCTCACGGGGAAAACTGGTGGATGCTGTGTCACTGGGTGCGGCAGCAGCCACAGAATCCCCACGTCCTCTCCCTGCTGCAAATCCACGGCCTCGACCACGACCACGTGCCTTACTCACTGACTTCTTCATCTTGGTAGATTGATAAAGAAAGTCAGAAAAGTTAAGGCCTAAGTGTGGTTATTCCTCACAGACTACAGTGAACCCTGCAGACAACTGTTCAGTATCTGTGAAAGGCCCCTTTGTGTACTTCTATAGTGTTTGCAACCAATGTATTGTATACGGATGGAAGCGCGTCACACTAATAGATTAGATTTTTTTCCACTAAAATGGAGCAGCACCAATTAGAGAAAAATGTGAAGGATGAGGCAGTGACACACGCTCAGCAGACTACAACCGGCAGTGGTTGAAGTACAAACTGGAGCGTAATCTGCACTCACAAAATGAAAAGCTCACAGACTACAGTGAACACTGAAACACAACTATTCACTATCTGTGAAAAGCTCCTTTGTGTACTTCTATAGTGTTTGCAACCAATGTATTGTATACGGATGGAAGCGCGTCACACTAATAGATTAGATTTTTTTCCACTAAAATGGAGCAGCACCAATTAGAGAAAAATGTGAAGGATGAGGCAGTGGACACACGCTCAGCAGACTACAACCGGCAGTGGTTGAAGTACAAACTGGAGCGTAATCTGCACTCACAAAATGAAAAGCTCACAGACTACAGTGAACACTGAAACACAACTATTCACTATCTGTGAAAAGCTCCTTTGTGTACTTCTATAGTGTTTGCAACCAATGTATTGTATACGGATGGAAGCGCGTCACACTAATAGATTAGATTTTTTTCCACTAAAATGGAGCAGCACCAATTAGAGAAAAATGTGAAGGATGAGGCAGTGACACACGCTCAGCAGACTACAACCGGCAGTGGTTGAAGTACAAACTGGAGCGTAATCTGCACTCACAAAATGAAAAGCTCACAGACTACAGTGAACACTGAAACACAACTATTCACTATCTGTGAAAAGCTCCTTTGTGTACTTCTATAGTGTTTGCAACCAATGTATTGTATACGGATGGAAGCGCGTCACACTAATAGATTAGATTTTTTTCCACTAAAATGGAGCAGCACCAATTAGAGAAAATGTGAAGGATGAGGCAGTGACACACGCTCAGCAGACTACAACCGGCAGTGGTTGAAGTACAAACTGGAGCGTAATCTGCACTCACAAAATGAAAAGCTCACAGACTACAGTGAACACTGAAACACAACTATTCACTATCTGTGAAAAGCTCCTTTGTGTACTTCTATAGTGTTTGCAACCAATGTATTGTATACGGATGGAAGCGCGTCACACTAATAGATTAGATTTTTTTCCACTAAAATGGAGCAGCACCAATTAGAGAAAAATGTGAAGGATGAGGCAGTGACACACGCTCAGCAGACTACAACCGGCAGTGGTTGAAGTACAAACTGGAGCGTAATCTGCACTCACAAAATGAAAAGCTCACAGACTACAGTGAACACTGAAACACAACTATTCACTATCTGTGAAAAGCTCCTTTGTGTACTTCTATAGTGTTTGCAACCAATGTATTGTATACGGATGGAAGCGCGTCACACTAATAGATTAGATTTTTTTCCACTAAATGGAGCAGCACCAATTAGAGAAAAATGTGAAGGATGAGGCAGTGACACACGCTCAGCAGACTACAACCAGCAGTGGTTGAAGAACTAACTGGAGCGTGATCTGCACTCAAAAAATCAAAACCTCACAGACTGCAGTGAACACTGAAACACAACTATTCACTATCTGTGAAAAGCTCCTTTGTGTACTTCTATAGTGTTTGCAACCAATGTATTGTATACGGATGGAAGCACGTCACACTAATAGATTTGATTTTTTTCTAATATAATGGAGCTGCACCAATTCCACTAAATAAAATAAAAAAAAAAGAGTCAGTGACACGTGCAGATGCCTACAAACAGCGGTGGATGCAGAGCAAACTGCAGCGTCACCTGCACTGTCACACACACACCTTGCACAGAGCTGTTAAAACAACACTGGCAAAATGAAGCTTTACACAGTGGTTGGTAAACTAGCCTGCCTCAAGCACAGTAGTACACAAAATCGCAATATCTAACTGTCCCTCAGAGTGAGCAGAGTAGCGTTCTGTCCCTTACTGAGTTCACAGCACAGTGACGCTAAAATGGCGGCGGCGCCTTTTATAGTGCATTCTGACATCATTTCAGCAGCCAATCACAGCCATGCCATTAGTTAAGATGACCGCAGCATTACAGGATGTGCCCACACTTCGTAGGATTCCTCATTGGCTGACTAAAATCACATTGCCTCTCAAAGAATTATGGGAACTTCCGATTCCGGTATACGATATGGAAAAAGTATCGGAATTAAGTATCGGAATTCCGATAACGCGAATATCGGCCGATACCCGATACTTGCGGTATCGGAATGCTCAACACTATTGGTGAGATAAAAATGTCAAAAACACAGATGGTCAGAGGAAAGGTACAAAACTGCAGGTCTCATTAAGCCCGTCTGGATGCATAGTTCGTAGAGACCATATCCACTTTGTCTCTAATTGTGCAAGAGGACGACTAATTTCACCACCCCTGATGTCCAAAATCAATCTGTCGATCCCTCGTGCTTTAAAGCATTTAGGATCGCATTGGTGGTGAAGTTTAAAATGTTTTGGTATTATACGTAGATGTTCAATACATGTTTCGTCTTTTGCTGCAATAATGTCTCTAACATGCTCTCTTATTCTGGTTTTAAGAGCCCTGGTGGTCATGCCAACATAAATAAGTGGGCATGAACAGTATGCATAATAGATCACGGCCTTGGTTTGACACGTAATCGAGTGGGTAATTTTGAACGTTTTACTCCCGTCTGAAGAAGAAAAGGAGGTTGCTTTTTCAATATTTGGACACGCCACGCATTTCCCACACGGGGTACAACCCCATTTTGGTTTCTTACTAGACACGAAGGGTAATTTGCTCTGATCATTTTTATCGTAGTGGCTACGTACAAGTATGTCCCTCAGATTCTTGCTACGTCTCGCAGTAATACTTGGAGTGGAGGGTAAGTATTTATTAAGGGTAGAATCCGCCAAGAGAATAGGCCAGAATTTTGCCATTGCTTTTCGCATAAGGTTCCACTGTGAGTGATATGTAGTTATCATTCTCACCTTATTTGATTCTTTCAAAAGGTCACTGCGACCATTTCTTGATCCATATATTAGATCTTGTCTATTGAGACGTCTGGTGTTATTTTGAGCTTTCTTGACCTGTCTCTTACTATAACCCCGGGAAATAAACCTATCTCTCAGATCTGCTGCTCTAAATCTATAGTCGCTCTCAGAAGAACAGATACAACGGACTCTCATAAATTGGCCCGTCGGGATCGACCTAATGACCTGAGGCGGATGGGCAGACCGAGCGTGCAGTAGGGAATTAGTGGAAGTCGTCTTCCGGAACAAATCAGTTTGTAAGAAACCATTGGTGTCACGTTTGACTGTGACATCTAAAAAATCAATAAATTCATAATGGTGTTTATAAGTTAATCTTAGATTAAGATTATTATTATTTAACTCCTCAAAGAAAATTCTTAACTGATGTGATTTATCTATATCTATATAGGCCTAATGTGACGTTAGACATGTCCTCTTTATTTGTGTAGGCTGCCCACACTTTTATATGGAGTAGCATACATCCGCTCACTCTATGTCCTGGACGGCCTCTGTGCGCACGCGCCTCCTGGCATGGTCTGGGACATCGGGAGGCGTGCCTTTGGGCGCGGTGTTTTCGATGATGCGTCTCGGCCCCGTCCACGTCAGACGTGGGCGGGGTCTGATCCACGCTCGGAACCCGGCGCTTTGTCGCGCATCCCGATGTTTCGGGGCCGTGCTGGTCGGTGTGGGGTGCGCCAACATAGAGGCTAGTCCTTTAGACATTCAGGGGCAGATTTAGGATAGCTTAGATTTCTGACGTGTAGCGAATGAATGGCAATGTAGTGGGGTGTAGGCTTAACATCTTTGAGATATGTGATTGGTACTTGAATGCCTCTAAACCGCCCAAGGGCGTGTCTTCTCCATCTAGGATTCGTATACTCCCATATATGGGCGGACACATTGATAAGGGGACCAATGTGTGCACTTGTTAGAAAGGAGACTTATGCTATCTATTTCCCCATTGGCAACTCGAATATATATAACCCTGCTCCAGTTGGTGTGATGCCACCCCCGGAAGAAGGCTTCACAGCCGAAACGTGCGTAGGGGCTGGCACCACAATCCACTGGAGGTAAGACTGTGCTGACTTTTCTATCTTATGTGAATATTGTGACTGTTTATACAAGTATTTAGTGGACTTCATTCGTCCTAGATGTAGGCACTTTATCTTTAGAGGGGTACTGTCACTATTGGTTTATTGTGTCTGTTTGCAACCTCTGCAGATATATGTGGATTGTGGTGTCCCTTTTGGGTCTCCCACTTTTTAACTTATGTTATGTACGTTTTTTCTACGTGTTAATAAAGTCTATACCTTTTTAAATATAAGCTGTTCAGGTTCATATCATTATTATCGGATTTTCATTCATGTTCAATGAACCTAGGTATGGGTCCTCATTTTGCTGGCAGCCTTTGGGATATTAATATTTGACTTTTATAGTCGATATGCTGCTATTTGGGGCTTTAACGTATCGGTATACATCCTGTACAAGTATCTTTGAATCTTGTCCAAACTTGTTTGAACAATTTAGCATACCTTGTCCGATACCTTCTGCGGTTATTTTGCTTCCATCTGCAAGATAAATGGCTTCTTTCTTATTTAAATCAAGATCAGTAAAGAAATTCTTGTCACTTGTCATATGACTCGTTGCTCCTGAATCAATAAACCAACCAAGTGATGATTTCTTGTCTGTTATTTTGAATGTGCCATTCCAATTATTCTCACACGAATCGGAAATTGTGTTTTTTTACTTTCTGTGTATGCTTTGTATGTTGTAATTTTTGTTGTTCTGCTTTCCATATGGTACAGTCTTTCTTAAATGACATTTTTTCTTACATCTGAAGCATTCTCTTGTCTCTTTATTATAGGGTTTTTAAATTTTGTAGCTTTAAGAGCGTTTTCACTGTCGTTATCAGTAGAAGAATCATTGCTTTGTTCTTTTCTTCTCTGATATTCATCTATGAGTCTTGTTTTCACAAACTCAAATGTAATGTCTGTTTCAGGTCTTGTCTTAAATGTATTAATTGAGCATCATCCACTAATAAGCTAATGGTGGCTCTCGCTTGTCTATTTTTCTTATCCCATGTCTGATTATCCTGATCAGGCCTATCTGTAGTGATTACTTCCCATAAATCATCTTTAGACAATAACATCTCTACTTTGAACTTCCATAGCTAATAGTTCTCATCATTCAGGTTAGCTACTGCGAGTTTTAGCTCTGTGTTATTCATCATCTTTAACTTATCTTACTTGTTTGGAGAAAGTTGCACTGAAGAATTCTTCTGCATTCACCAGGGTCTTGCTGAGAGTTCCAGTGTCCTGGGTATCTGTTTCTGGGGTGACTGTGTCTGGATGCCTGTGTCTGGGCCCATAACCTGTTGCACAGCTTCTGAATCCACACCTTTGCAGTAGAAAACTTCACAGAGCAGGCTGCATGGGATAACAAGCTTTTACTTAGATGAAGTTTGCAGTCACAGTCATTTCAGAATTGCATCAGGAAAACAGGAACAAAACGAAAGTGAAACCACTAGTGAGACTATCTCTTATACAATACATTAAACAGAAGGAAACGTTACACAACATCGCCATCTATTGTCAGGTCAGCATAAAGTCCTCCTTTTACTTATAATAAGTCCTAATCTGTTGCATATGCCAACAAATATGTCTTATATTATAGGTTCTTCAAAGTAGCCACCTTTTGCTTTGATGACTGCTTTGCACACTCTTGGCATTCTCTTGATGAGCTTCAAGAGGTAGTCACCGGAAATGGTCTTCCAACAATCTTGAAGGAGTTCCCAGAGATGCTTAGCACTTGTTGGCCCTTTAGCCTTCACTCTGCAGTCCAGCTCACCCCAAACCATCTCGATTGGTTCAGGTCTGGTGACTGTGGAGGCCAGGTCATCTGGCGTAGCATCCCATCACTCTCCTTCTTGGTCAGATAGCCCTTACACAGCCTGGAGGTGTGTTTGGGGTCATTGTCCTGTTGAAAAATAAATGATGTTACAACTAAACGCAAAACAGATGGAATAGCATGCCGCTGCAAGATGCTGTGGTAGCCATGCTGCTTGAGTATGCCTTCAATTTTGAATAAATCCCCAACAGCGTCAACAGCAAAGCACCCCACACCATCACACCTCCTCATCCATGCTTCACGATGGGAACCAGGCATGTAGAGTCCATCCGTTCACCTTTTCTGCGTCGCACAAAGACACGGTTGTTGGAACCAAAGATCTCAAATGTGGACTCATCAGACCAAAGCACAGATTTCCACTGGTCTAATGTCCATTCCTTGTGTTCTTTAGCCCAAACAAGTCTCTTCTGCTTGTTGCCTGTCCTTAGCAGTGGTTTCCTAGCAGCTATTTTACCATGAAGGCCTGCTGCACAAAGTCTCCTCTTAACAGTTGTTGTAGAGATGTGCCTGCTTCTAGAACTCTGTGTGGCATTGACCTGGACTCTAATCTGAGCTGTAAACCTGCGATTTCTGAGGCTGGTGACTCGGATAAACTTATCCTCAGAAGCAGAGGTGACTCTTGGTCTTCCTTTCCTGGAGCGGTCCTCATGTGAGCCAGTTTCTTTGTAGCGCTTGATGGTTTTTGCAACTGCACTTGGGGACACTTTCAAAGTTTTCCCAATTTTTCGGACTGACTGACCTTCATTTCTTAAGGTAATGATGGCCACTCGTTTTTCTTTACTTAGCTGCTTTTTTCTTGCCATAATACAAATTCTAACAGTCTAGTCAGTAGGACTATCAGCTGTGTATCCACCAGACTTCTGCACAACACAACTGATGGTCCCAACCCCATTAATAAGGCCAGAAATACCACTTATTAAACCTGACAGGGCACACCTGTGAAGTGAAAACCATTCCCGGTGACTACCTCTTGAAGCTCATCAAGAGAATGCCAAGAGTGTGCAAAGCAGTAATCAAAGCAAAAGGTGGCTACTTTGAAGAACCTAGAATATAAGACATAATTTCAGTTGTTACACACTTTTTTGTTAAGTATATAATTCCACATGTGTTATTTCATAGTTTTGATGCCATCAGTGTGAATTTACAATTTTCATAGTCATGAAAATACAGAAAAATCTTTAAATGAGAAGTTGTGTCCAAACTTTTGGTCTGTACTGTATTTAACAACCCTAGCTGGCCATGTGGTGTGTGACACATAAGCAGACACATCTTGTTTCTTTTATGAAGGAGGGACTCAAAGACACAAAGCCTATTTTTACAGGGGCATCAGGCAGCATTAATCTGCTTAAAGGGCCATTATTAAACAGTGGGTCTCCGAAACTGTTATAGCCTATGCAGTGAGTGGATGGGCTGCCAAGAATTAAGATGCACCCCAATACCCCTTTCACAAGATGTCCAGCATGGCTTCCATAAAAAATGTTACATTGAATGCAAGGCCTGCCCTGCTACCAAGTCATATGCACCCCAATAAGCCTTTGAACCCAGGTACTGGATGGGCCCAGAAAAATCCACTTCACATTATTCATTTTGTCCTCCCATTCTGTTTTTTTATGCATTGACTGCAAGGCCTGCCCTGCTACCAAGTCATATGCACCCCAATAAGCCTTTGAACCCAGGTACTGGATGAGCCCAGGAAAATCCACTTCACATTATTCATTTTGTACTCCCATTCTGTTTTCTTATGCATTGACTGCAAGGCCTGCCCTCCTACCAAGTCATGTGCACCCCAATAACTCCAATCCCCCCTTGGAAGAAACAGGGAGGAGGGCCTCTTACAAAAAAATGTCCCATAAAAAAGGAGTTGGTCTCCTAGATTTGGAATGCCCATACACTTAATGTATGGGCTGGCAAACGTTTCCCCTGTGGGGTACACCTCAACCTTTTTCAGAACAAGTCTTTTACGCACAGCCTAACCACCCACCCTTGTTAACAATGGCTGTAACTGCACGGAACACGTAAACCCTTTTGATCTAGAGGATGTAGATGATCAGATGTGGAGGAAGGTCTGATTAAAAAATAGGCCCAATTTCTAGGAGCGGGTCTCCTAGACTTGGAATGCCCATACACTTAGTGTATGGGCTGGCAAACATTTCCCCTTGGAGGTGTACATATTTTTTGTATTTTGGTGACGGGCATCATAACACACTTGCCAAAAGATAGAGTGGCCAGGGCATGACTGAATATGTTCACCCTGGTGTTCAAGTGTGGTGGACGGTGAGGATGAGGAGTAGGAGGAGGAGGACACCAAATAGCCAAAATCAGGAAGTGTATATCCATGTTTGGTTGTGAACAGGTGCATGAGAATACACCTCCCAAAAAAACACTACATTGGAGTTTATGCTTTGCTGTCATCATTTTGTGGTGTCGAGAAGTCAAGCCCTATCCATCCCTTGTTCATTTTTATAAAAGTCAGCCTGTCTGCATTTTCCGTAGAAAGGCGAATGCGCTTATCTGTGATAATGCCACCAGCAGCACTAAAAACCCACTTGGACAAAACGCTAGCGGCAGGCCAGGCCAGGACCTCCAAGGTGTAGAGAGCCAGCTCATGCCATGTGTCCAGCTTGGATACCCAATAATTAAAAGGCACAGAGGAATCACGGAGGATGGTGGTATGGCCCGCAAGGTATTCCGTCAGCATCTTAGAGAACATCGCATTCCTTGTGAGATTACCCCGCGCCTCAGTGCATGAGCGATGGAAGGTCTTAGAAAACTGTCCCAAAATTTTGCCAGTGTTCCCATGCCTCTGCTGGAGTGGACTTGTGTCTGTCTCGCCTGTCCTGCTTGGTTGGCCAAGGAACTGTTATCTCTGCCGCCAGTGTTTTGAGATGGGAATATTTTTAATACTTCTGCAACAATGACCCTATGGTACTGCACCATTTTGGTACACCTGTCTGCCTCTGGAACAAGAGATTGAAAGTTATCCTTGTACCATGGGTCTAAATGTGTCACTAGCCAGTAATGACTGGTACTCAATATTTTGAGAATACGATGGTCAGGGGAAAGGCAGCACAACATAAAGTCAGCCATGTGTGCCAGACTGGTAAAAGGCAAGACTTCCGTGTCCTCACCAACAGGACGACAGACCAAGGTGTCCTCTTCCTCTTCTTCCCTGTCCTCAGGCCATCCACGCTGAAAAGATGGTATGACAGTTGTGGTTGCAGTCCTGTCTACAGCGCATGAAATTAGCTTCTGTTCTTCCTTCCTCCTCCTCTTCCTTATTGTCAACCAATCCATGTTGGGATGACACGAGGCTGGGCTGTGTGTAATCACCCTGTATGGTTCCTTGATCCATGTCCTCGTGCTCCGCCTGCAATGCCTCCTCTTTCATTGTGAGCAGAGAGCTTTTCAGAATGCAGATGAGCGGGATGGTGACGCTAATTATGGCGTCATCGCTGCTCACCATTTTGGTGCACTCCTCAAAGTTTTGGAGGATGCTACATATGTCTGACATCCATGTCCACTCCTGAGGTCTTATGTGTGGAGTCAAACCTGACAAACGATGGCCTTGTTGATGCTGGTATTCAACAACTGCCAACTTCTGCTCACAAATCCTTTTTTAACATATGCAGTGGAGAGTTCCAATGCGTGGGGACATCACACACCAGTACGTGAGCTGGAAACTGCAATCGCTGCTGAAGCACAGCAAGGGGGCTGAAGCTGTAGCCGACTTTCTAAAATGTGCACACAAGCGGCGTACTTTAACCAGCAGATCCGGCATCTCTGGATAGCTTTTTAGAAAACGTTGAGCAACGAGGTTCAGCACATGGGCCAGGCATGGTACGTGTGTCAGTTCGCCTCGCCTCAAAGCCGCCACCAGGTTCCTGCCATTGTCACACACAACCATGCCTGGCTGGAGATTTACCGGTGTCAGCCACACATCTGCTTGCAATTTCAGAGCTGTCAACAACTCTTCAGCATTGTGCGGTTTGTCACCTAGGCAAATTAGCTTCAGCCCAGCCTGTTGCTTCTTTGCTTTGGCAGTGCTGCAGTGTTTCCAGCTTGTGACTGATGAGCTTATTTCTGACATGAAAGCTGAAGAGGAGGAGGAGGTGCAGGAGCTGTACACAGTGGGGGCAACCCTGATTGACGTAGGGCCCGCAATCCTTGGTGTCGGGAGGACGTGTTCCATCCAAAGGTCTGACTGGGTCCCGGCTTCCACTATGTTAAACCAGTGTTCTGTCAGCGAGAAGTACCGTCCCTGGCCACACACTTGTCCACGTGTCCGTGGTTAGGTGTATTTTCCTAGTAACTGCATTGTTGAGGGCACGGGTAATGTTGTGGGACACGTGCTTGTGTAATGCCAGGACGGCACAGTGGGAGAAATAGTGGCGGCTGGGCACAGAGTACCTTGGAACGGCCGCCGCCATCAGGTTGCAGAAAGCTTCCGTCTCCACGAGCCTAAAAGGCAACATTTCGACCGCAAGCAGACGAGAAATATGAGAATTGAGTACTGTGGCCTGTGGGGCGTTGGCTGAGTATTTCCACTTACATTCCAATGACTGGGGTATGGACAACTAAAGGCTGCGTTGGGACAAGGACGTGGACGTGCTTGATGATGGTGCTATTTGACTGTGGGCAATGGCAGGTGCAGGACAGGAGGCATCTTCGCATGCACCGTGTACAGGGGATTGGTTTGCACGCACAACAGTGGAAGAAGCAGTGGTGTCACCCGCAGACACTGTTCCTGGAGCTTGGGGTTGGCCCACAAAGTTGGATGCTTTGCTGCCATGTGCCTGATCATGCTGGTGGTGGTAAGGCTGGTAGTTTTGCTACCCCTGCTGATACTGGCATGACAGGTGTTGCAAATGGCCTGTTTCGGGTTATCGGCAGAGTCTTTAAAAAATAACCAGACTCGGGAAGACCTAACAGTTGGACTGGCAACTTCCGTCAGGTTGGTGTTACGGGGAATGGTTGCACGCCTTCTGTCTGCAGCTATCCCACTGCTTCTTTCTGCCTGAAGTGGTGCGACTCCTTCCTCCCCCTGTGTGCTGCTGTCCTCGCTCTGCATGTCCTCCTGCCAGGTTGGGTCTGTTACTACATCATCCACCACCTCATCTTCACTTCCCCACCCTGGTTCTCCTCCTGACTTTCTGGCAATTGTGTCTCATCATTGTCCACCTCTTGTGACCGTGGCTGCTCAAAGATTTGTGCATCGCTACATGGAATATCATCTTGCCCCGCTTCTAGTGGAGCGGGTGAGAGGCACGAATCTCCAAATGGAAAATTGAACAGTTCTTCAGAGTGTCCAAGTGTAGGATCAGTTGTCTCAGGGCACTCAGCATGGTGGGAGGAAGGAGGATCAGGGTAAGGAATATGTGGTCCAGATTCACGGCTACTGTGACTTGACCGTGTTGATAACAGGGTTCTGATGGTGGTGGATAAGTTTCTGGAAGTATTATCCGCTATCCAACCAACAACCTTTTCACACTGCTCGGGCTTCAATAGTGCTGTCTTGCCGCGGTCCCTAGGACTTCGGACACTAAGGTCCAGCGAGAAGATGTGGGTGTTTTCGGTGGGCCAATTTCAGCTTGCCCATGGCCTCGGCCTGCACCATTACCATCACGTCCACTTCCCCGTCCTTTGCCACGCGACTTGCCCATTGTAAATGGAATAGAATACTATACATGTTCACTACAAAAGGGTGATTTGGGAGTCAACTTGTATGTGATATGTGTGCTTGAAAACCACGCTTTTACCTATCTGGAATTTAGGGAAAAATGTTTTTGGCCTTATCAGATTTAATATAATTCCGTTAACAGACTGTATAAAAATACAATGTTTTAGCCTAAACTGGCCAAACTTTGAGCATGCACAGATATGAGCTGGCACGGAGATACCACTATGACAAATGGTTTTTTTTAGGCTAAATAGTGCTGTATATAAGCACAGTTTCACCCAGGACACAAAAAAGAAACCGCCCTAAACTGGACAAACTTTGAGCATACACAGATATGAACTGCCACGGAGATACCACTACAACAAATGTGTGCCTTTTTTATTTTATTTTTGGGCAAACTAGTGCTGTATATCAGTACTGTCACACCCAGGACAAAAAAAGGAAAACTGGCCTAAACTTGCCAAACTTTGAGCACGCACAAATATGAGCTGGCACTGAGATACCACAATGAAAAATGTGTGGCCTGTATTCCAATTACACCTGGTGCTAAATATATACGGCCGATATATCCTACAGCATAGCAGCAGCACCAGAACACAGGGAGGGGATGGACCCTCTTGATTTATGCAATGATCTATATACGCACATACAGTGCCTGCAGGCCTTGCACTGATGTGTATAGAGCGACGTTCACTTCCCTGTCTGCCTAACACCGGAACCTATATACTCCAGAATTAGTCCTTAGGCCGGGTTCACACATGCGAGTAATTCGTCCGACACTCGCATGTGAAATCCCAGTTCTGGCGCCGGCACTCGAGAGTGGAGTGCGCGGCTGCATGTATTTCTATGCAGCCACTCGCTCCGTACCGGCGCCAGAGCTGGGATTTCACATGCGAATGTCGGACGATTTACTCGCATGTGTGATCCCGGCCTTAAAAGGACTGTTGGTTTAGCTGGATTTGATTAGTTTAGGATGGTAGACCCCACACAACCTAATAAATCCCCAATTCTGACCCTATATCAGCAGCAGCTCTCGCTACACTATCTCAATCCGGAGCTGAATGCGCCGAGCAGGGCGGCGTCCGGTCTCTTATACCCCTGAGGATGCTGTGCAGCCAGCCAATCACTGCACGACCACAACAAAGATGGCTGTGGCGTTTCATTGCCTGGCAGACAATCCCTGCATCATGATTTTGTCTGTAAAGTCAGCCAAAAAAGCTGGGTGGAGACCTGAGTTCATTTGCACATACCCTTAAGCTATGTTCACACATTGCGTTTTTGCTGAGTTTTTGAATGCAAATTTTAAGCTGTGTTTTACAGTACCAGCAAAAGCCATGACATTTCAGAAATCTCATGCACACACATATTGGTTTTTTTTCCTGACTGATTTGGAAAACTGCTGCTTTTTTGCAAATTGCAGCATGTCACCCATAGAAAGGAATGAGTAAGTGCAAAAATGCAGCAAAAAATGGAGGTATCAGGCTTTGCTGCATTTTTGGTGAAAAAACCTAAGCAACTTGCATCACCTTTTTTGGGGGGCACTAAACTTTATCAGCATGCACAAGAGAAAATAAAAATGCAGTAAAACAGCAGCAAAAAACTAAGCAAAACATGTTTTTTAAAGATGCTTGTTTACTGCCAAAAGAGCAGATTTTGCCTGTGTAAAAAAACGCAGCAAAAATGCAATGTGTGAACATAGCCAGGCGGTTTTTCATTACCATTTGAAACTTCCTGCCCTTTAAATTTGTAAGCTTTTGGCATGGGAGAAGCACCTTCATTTTACAAGTAAGTTATACATTATGCTGACTATAATGTTTTATCAACAATGGTGGCTATGCCTTTCCCATGTTATAGTTTTACTTGTCTCTATCCCACAGACCCTTATGGCAATGTCACCCTTTGTAGCAGACTGACATATTGCTGCTGCAGCTCCCCCCTCCTTGACATTTCTCTTCCTTGTTTTCTAGTGGTCTAATCTGATGTGTCTCAGCTCAGGTGATTAACATAATTAACAAGATTAGATGGCCTTGTTGTTCAGTAATAACATCTTTAACACACTGCACATGTCTTGGTGACAGCGAATCTGTGCCCAGCCATAAGAGGCACCCATCTGTATTCCTGTCAATAATCCCTTAATAGGGTGGCCCAAAAGTGTCTGTCCTGTAATACATAAGTACTAATCACTTTCTGACTATAGCATCGCCGAATGTAATTATTGCAAGTTCGCTGATACTTTTTCATTTATTATTATAACCTATGCACCCATTATACCATCTGCACTCAGGATAGGATGTGTACCACTGTAGCATGTGTACCGAGGACAGCATGTGTACCCAGCATAGCATGGGCACCCAAGATACTATGTGTACCCAGGACAGCATGTGTACCCAGGATAGCATGGGCACCCAAGATACTATGTGTACCCAGGACAGCATGTGTACCCAGGATAGCATGGGCACCCAAGATACTATGTGTACCCAGGACAGCATGTGTACCCAGGATAGCATGGACACCCAAGATAACATGCGTACCCCGGATACCATGCGTACCCAGGATAGCATGTGTACCCATGAAAGCAAGAGCACCCAGGATACTATGTGTACGCAAGATAACATGTGTACCCAGGATTGCATGTGTACCCAGGATACCATGTGCACCCATGATACTATGTGTACCCAGGATACCTTGTGCACCCAGGATACTATGGGTACCCAGGATAGCATGTGCACCCAGGATTGCATGTGTACCCAGGATACTATGGGTCCCCAGGATACCATGTGCACCCAGGATACTATGGGTACCCAGGATAGCATGTGCACCCAGGATTGCATGTGTACCCAGGATACTATGGGTACCCAGGATACCATGTGCACCTAGGATACTATGGGTACCCAGGATACCATGTGCACCCAGTAAATTATGGGTTCCCAGGATAGCATGTGCAGCCTGGATAGCATGTGTACCCAGGATAATATGGGTACCCAGGATACCATGTGCACCCAGGATACTATGGGTACCCAGGATACTATGGGTACCCAGGATACCATGTGCACCCAGGATACTATGGGTACCCAGGATAGCATGTGCACCCTGGATTGCATGTGCCCCAGAATACCATGTGCATTCAGGATACCACTTGCACCTGTGCCTGCTCTGCCCATTTTCTCAGTATACCTTCTAAATACCTAGACACAACTAAACATTCATTGATCATTGAGATTCTTATGGGCAGCAGTGTCTGCGGGCTATTCACTTTGACTACAACATCCAAAAGATACAGATGTGACTTTAATGTGAGGGCAGAAAATGTGCGTGCTCCATTCCAGCTATTGAACAACTATAAAGGGGCAGTCTGGCCTTATGGGACTCACTAAAATGTGTCTGAGCCATCAGAATTTACACATCGCTATTCGTATCATGCTAATAGTTGCACAACAGCACGGCCTGCAGGTTAACCTGGCCCTGTCAATTGTGGATACCACTAAACTATCAGTCATTAACCTGCTGTGTACTGTAACACACTATTTACTGACAAAATGACTACAGATCTGTCATATTATTTCCCAACATAAGGTGTATACATTACTAGATATGTTAAACCCAATGAGGCTGCTGCACTTACTTTGAAAATCGATAACAAAGAATAAAAAATAATTAATAAGAATGACAATATTCATAAATATAGGTTTTATATGTGATATGTGATATTTGTGACATCCTAGCATATAATACAATGAATGGTATTTGATGGGCATTTGCCAATTACCTATTTTATTTCTTATCATTTAGACTCAGTTGGTGAGGTGGATTTGTTAATTCGTAGGTCATAGTGAGAAGCATGGACAGAGACATTGATATGAACCTCATATAGGATAAGTTGAGACAAGTAGGTAAACAAGTACATTGATGCACCAGAAATAAGTGTGCAGATAGCACCTTGGGTCAGCAGAGATAAGTAGGTAGGCAGGTACTTTGATACAGCAGAGTTGAATAAACAACTAGGCACCCTGTTGTAGCAGAGCTGGAAGTGTGGATAGAACTTAGAAATAGTATAGCTGAAGAGGCAACCATACTTGGACAGCACTCAGGAACAGCAGAGCTAAGTAGAGAATCAGGTAACAGGCTTTAGCAGACTCCAGTTGGATGTATGACTGGAAAGCACATGATAGCAGCATAAACTTTTACCTGAATACTCAGGCAGCGCACATATGCCTGAGCTCGCCTTAAACGACCTTGGATACTGACCTCAAAGTTGCATGCTGGGTTACCATAGCAACCCCACATGCACTAGCACAGAGTGAACTGACTGTCATGTAATGAGAAAGCCAGATTCTGGAGCTGGGACAGAGGATTAACCCTTATCGAAGGGAATCTCTCAGTTGATTCTGTTACGCCGGACACGGCGGGAACCGAGAGTGGACCCACTGGACCATGATACCGAAACTCCCCCAAACGAGCATACCAGATTGGACCAACCTCTATACAGGGATCGTTAGGGAGCAAGCTGCAGGGGCATCTAGTACCACGGATGCCAGGACCAGGGGTCGGCTCAGGAGTAATGCACAGACGGAGATGGGCTGGGAAATAGGAAGGAAGAGTGCGACACGGAGAGGAAGCAGGAGATGTACGGAGGAGGTAATCCACAAGAGGATAAGGGTAAAGGGCAGAGGGAAACCAAGGTGGAGATGGTATGCAGGCTTGAGGAGAGTCGGAGGTGGAGATGGTAGGCGGGCACCAGGAGGACGCAGGGCAGAGGCAGACGCAGGGCAGAGGTGGACATTGAAAAAGAGGAAGACAAAGGGTTAATTATGCCAGTGATGCAGGACACCAGCAAGCAAGATGGGCCAGGACACAGGAGAGTAAAACTCAATGATCTGGCGCCTCCACTGGAGGAGGGTAGCCTGAAATACCCAGTGCCTGCTCCCTATTGGCCCAGCAATACTGCCGGTTCAGGTCACAGCGCGAGGTAAGGGAGCAGAGTGTGCGCGCGCTCAGCCCCTAAGGCACATATGGGAAGAGACAGGGGGCGCAGCCTGCAGCAAGGAGGAAGCGCGCCGTCATGCCCGAGCAGGAGCGTGCCGGGGGGCCATCCAGGAGGAAGCCTGCAGCAGGGTGGGAGCGGCGGTGGATGAAGAGGAAGGAGCCGGGAACGTGGCGCCGGCGACAACAGCCTCTGGACCAGCAGTGGTAACAGTACCCCCTCTCTTACACTCCCCTCCTCTTCCCTTGGACAAAAACCTCTTAAGAATATGGGGTGCATTAATGTTCTCCCGAGGTTCCTAAGACTTCTCCTCAGGGCCAAACCCCTTCCAAGCAATTAAGAAGAAGGTCTTGCCCCTGACTCTCTTGGAGGCTAGAATGTTGTGAATAATCTGGAGGCAACTTCTGAGCTGGAGCTCCCTCCGGTGGTTGCTGAGGGTAATGAACTAATTGCCTAATGGCCTTCAGCTGTCTCTGAATGGTCTGATATAAGTAACCTGAACTCCCTTCAGCCTTGCCGGTAATCAATTGTTCTTCTGGTCTTGCTTGGAGCTCAGCTTGCAGTCCTGCTCTCATTCAGATAAGTGATTTGCTGTTTTTTTTCCCTCTGGTTGGATTTTCTTTGCCTGGTTTGCTGCTTGCAGTGGACTTCAGCCTGGTCCCCTTTTGGGGTCTGGCGCTGCAATTGTGCTCATTTTGTATTTGCACTTTTGCTCTGTTCCTTTGACACTTTTTTTGCTGAATTGCTGTGTGTTACACCAGAGATCTGATTTAGGTGGTAGAGATCGTGTGATCTCAGGTTTTTTGTTAATCAGAAGTGTTGTTATTTTTGTCAGGGTTTTTTGGGTTGCAGTCAGAATTCTTTCCTGTACTTTTCTGTCTAGACAGATTGGGCCCCAGCGTTTGCTCATTCTATTTTCTGTCTGTGTCCGTGTTTTCTTCTTGTCTAACCGCCATTACATGTTTGGGGGCTTCGTATTTCTTTGGGGGTTCTGCTCCGGGGCAGATAGCTTTCATCTTTCTGCCTTTAGGTGTAGCTATCTCTCCGGCTGTGACGAGGCGTCTAGGATCACCGTAGGTACGCTCCACGGCTACTTCTAGTGTGGCGGTTAGTTTAGGGTACTGCAATCCAATAGTTTCCAGCCTGTTTGGTGTATTACTACTTTCGCTATTTTTGCAATTTCTCCTCAGCTACCGAAACATAACACTAGAATATCCTTCACCTCAAAAACGTTATCGGCACTGACCGGTGGGGGAGAGGAGCTGGGAGCAGGATGAAAAAGATTCAGAATGACTGGTTTAAGGAGAGAGACATGGAAGACATTGGAATGCGGAGCAAGGCAGGCAACCTCAGCTTGTAGGCTACATTGTTGATGCGCCGGAGGACTTCAAAAGGACCAATGTAACGAGGTCCCATCTTGTAAGAAAGCATATTCAATCTAATAAATTTAGAGGAGAGCCAAACCTTCCGGCCTGGCAGAAAAGTTGGAGCATCCAAGCGCCTTTTGTCGGCATATCTCTTCATACGCTCTCCGGCTCTTCCGAGCGCCTCTTTAGTTTCTTGCCAAATTCTGGAGAATTCCACGGTTATGGAGTCGGCTGCAGGAACCCCGGAGGTGGCAGAAACCGGCAAAGGAATGCTGGGATGCAGACCAAAGACTACAAAGAAGGGAGATTTGGCTGAAGACTCGTTGTGATTGTTATTATAGGCGAACTCAGCCCATGGAAGAAGAATGAACCAGTCATCCTGGTGTGAGTTGGAGAAATGGCGTAGATAGGATGCCAATACTTGATTTACATGCTCCACTTGGCCGTTGGTCTGCGGGTGGTACGCAGAAGAGAAGTCCAACTTTACTTCCAAGAGACCACATAAGGCCCTCCAAAAACGAAACGTGAATTGGACTCCGCGATAAGATACAATATGTTGTGGGAATCCATGAAGTCGAAAGACATGCTGGACAAAAACCTTTGCCAATTCAGGTGCAGAGGGCAGCCCTGGTAGCGGTATAAAATGTGCCATCTTAGAAAACCGGTCTACCACCACCAGGATAGTGGTGCAACCGGAAGAGCGAGGCAGGTCCGTAATAAAGTCCAAAGCTATTTGTTGCCATGGAGATGATGGAACAGGTAACTGAAGCAGGAGCCCCGAAGGTAATCACCTGGGAACCTTGACTTTGGCACAGGAGGGGCACGAGGCAATGTAGTCAGCCACGTCTTGACGGAGAGAAGGCCACCAGTAGAACCGGGAAATGAGGTCCAGAGTCTTCTTTACTCCGACATGACCAGAGATCTTGGAGGAGGTTCCCCAACGCAAGACCACTCTCCTATCAGCCTCAGGCACATAGGTTTTACCTGGAGGCACGGTGACTGATCAGCTTTACAGGAGCCACCGTGATGATTTTGAGCGGATCAATAATGTGGGAGGGTTCTTCCAAGTCTGGAGGCTGGAGAGACCGAGATAATGCGTCAGCCTTGACATTCTTTTGACCAGGACGGAAATGCAACTCAAATTCGAAACGGGCAAAGAACAGGGCCCACCTGGCCTGTCGGGGGTTTAGCCTTTGGGCTGACTGAAGGTAGGCCAAGTTCTTATGATCAGTGAAGATTGTAAAATTATGGACTGCCCCATCCAGTAGGTAGCGCCACTCCTCCAGGGCCATTTTTATGGCTAACAGCCGTCGATCCCCGATGGATTAGTTGCACTTTGCAGGAGAAAAGGCCTTAGAAAAGAAACCACAGGTGATCAATCGACCAGAAGAAGACCTCTGAGACAGCACTGTGCCGGCACCAGTGGAAGATGCGTCCACTTCCATGACAAACGGTTTGTTCGCCTCGGTCGACGTAATACAAGAGCAGCCACAAAAGCTTGTTTTAAGCTTTGAAAAGCATCTTTGGCCTCCGGAGACCAGGTTGCGGGGCTGACTCCCCTCTGAATGAGGCATGAGATTGGCTTGGTGAGAGACAAGAAATGCAGGATAAACTGACGGTAGTAGTTGGCAAAACCGAGAAAGAGTTGGATAGCCTTAACTCCTACCGGGTGTGGCCACTGGAGGATCGCAGACAATTTTTCAGGGTCCATTTCTAGTCCAGACTCAGAGAAGATATACCCCAAAAAGAACAAGGATGACTGCTCGAAGATGAACTTCTCCATCTTAGTGTATAGACTGTTCTCTCGTAGTCGCTGCAGCACTAGACGGATGCTCAGCCGGTGGGAAGATAAATCCGGGGAAAAGACGAGAATGTCATCTAGGTAGACAACAACACAGGAGTATAACAGGTCTCGGAAGATGTCATTGACAAACTCCTGAAATACCGCGGGAGCGTTATATAGGCCGAAGGGCATGACGAGGTACTCGTAATGACTGTCCCAGTTGTTGAATGTTGTCTTCCACTCATCTCCAGGGCGGATTCGAATAAGGTTGTAGGCTCCACGTAAGTCTAATTTAGAGAACACCCAGGCCCCTCTCAGGCGATCGAAGAGCTCAGGGATGAGCGTCAGAGGGTACTTATTTTTTATCGTGATGTTATTCAGACCTCAGTAATCGATGCATGGCCGAAGAGAACCGTCCTTCTTCTTAATGAAGAAGCCAGCACCTGCAGGTGAGGAGGATTTTCATATAAACCTCTTGGCAAGGTTCTCACGGATATACTTGGACATGGCAGATACCTCGGCCGGAGAGAGTGGATAGATTTGGCCCTTTGGCGGAGTGGTTCCTGGACGTAGCTCAACTGGGCAGTCATAGGGCCGGTGGGGTGGTAGGATCTCAGCCTCCTTTTTATCAAAAACGTCCAAAAAAGACCAGTAGGCGGAAGGCAGTCCCACAGGACCAGAAGAGGGTTGAGGAGGAGTGGCCGGACGAACAGACCCTAAGCTCCTTTCTTGACTCATATGCCCCCACCGCAGGACCTCTCCGGATCCCCAATCCAGAACAGGCTCATGTGTCCGAAGCCATGGAAGACCGAGAAGCAGGGCATGAGACAGGTTGGGCAGAACATAAAAGGCGATCTTTTTCTGATGTAAGGTCCCAATTTGCAGAACCACCTCCTCAGTAACCATGGAGACAGACTCTTGCAGGAGATTACCATCTACAGAGGCAATCATACGAGGGTGCTTTAAGGAGATCACGGAGATCCGGTATTTCTTCACCTCCTTAAGCCGAATAAAGTTGCTCGCCACGCCCGAATCCACATACGCCACTTCAGACCCACGTCTCTGACCCTGAACAATCAACACAGAAAGAGTAAGAGGTGGAGAGGAATCTGACACACCTAGGGAGGCCTCTCTTTCCTGACCTAGGTGAAGGCGTTTCCCGGCCTCTCTGGACAAGAGCGCAGGAAATGAGATGATCCACCGCAGTAGAAGCACAAGCCTTGGGCCAACCTCTCTCTCCAACGTTGTTCCGCCAACTTAACCCGGTCTTCCTGCATAGGCTCTGGTGCAGAACTACCAGAGGAACCCGAAGGATGAGGGTTGGGTGGTCTTTGGGCAGAAGAAGAAGAAGGCCTAAATGGTCTCCTCTCCCTGGCAGCCTCTCGGGAACGCTCCTGAAAGCGCAAATCAATATTGTGGCTAGAGAAATGAGATCCTCCAAGGTGGTCTGAGTATCTCGTCCAGCGAGCTCGTCTTTGATTTTACCAGACAACTCCCTCCAAAAGGCCCCAACCAAGGCCTCGTTGTTCCATCCCAGCTCCGAGGACAACGTGCGGAAGTGGATCGCATATTGTCTAACCATGAGAGTGCCCTGCTGGAGATTAAAAAGGGACTCCATGGCGGAAGCGAGGCGCCCTGGCTCATCAAAGACCCTCCAGAAAGTGTCCAAAAAGGTAGCAATACTGGACACCACAGGGTCATCCCGTTCCCAAAGAGGATTCACCCATGAAAGGACATCACCCTCCAAATGGGACACGATAAAAGCCACCTTAGCCCGGTCGGTGGGGTACTGCTGGGGCAATAACTCAAAGTGAAGGCGACATTTATTAAGAAAACCCCGGCACAGCTTGGGGTCACCGCCATAACGAGGTGGTTTAGCGAGATAGGGGAGGAAGCTGATACGGAGTCAGAGGCGCAGGATGGTGTCTGCGAGGAAGCAGACTGCAACGAGAGCAGGCGGTAATCCACGGAGGCCATATAGGATAAAATGTGAGCCTGGGTATCGCGCTGTTGGACCAGCTCTTGCTGGAGGCTAGCTAAAAGGGAGACATTACTGGGATCCGCGGCCTGTAAAGCAGACAGCCGAGAATCCATAGTCTTCATGAAAGACATGATGCGAGTTTGGTTTTCACACAGAAATACCAGCTCCTTCTGAGCCGAGGTCCGAGCGGGGTCCATGACCTGATCGTACTGTTACGCCGGACACAGCGGGAACCGAGAGTGGACCCACTGGACCATGATACCGAAACTACCCCAAACGAGCGTACCAGATTGGACCAACCCCTATATAGAGATCGTTAGGGAGCAAGCTCAGGGGCCTCTAGTACCACGGATGACAGGACCAGGGGTCGGCTCAGGGGTAATGCACAGACTTAGATGGGCTGGGAAATAGGAAGGAAGAGTGCGACACAGAGAGGAAGCAGGAGATGTACGGATGAGGTAATCCACAACATGAAAAGGGTAAAGGGCAGAGGGAAACCAAGGTGGAGATGGTATGCAGGCTTGAGGAGAAATCGAGGTGGAGATGGTAGGCGGGCACCAGGAGAACGCAGGGCAGAGTTGGACACTGAAAAAGAGGAAGACAAAGGGTTAATTATGCCAGCAATGCAGGACACCAGCAAACAAGATGGGCCAGGACACAGGAGAGTAAAACTCAACGATCTTGCTCCTCCACTTGGGAAGGGTAGCCTGAAATACCCAGTGCCTGCTCCCTATTGGCCTGGCAATACTTCCGGGTCAGGTCACAGTGCGAGGTAAGGGAGCAGAGTGTGCGCGCGCTCGGCCCCTTAAGGTACTGCCACACTTAGCGATCTCGTTAGCGATCACGATAACGACGCAAGCTAACGAGATCGTTGGTGTGATCCCTTTTAGGTCGCTAGTAGCTGCCAAACAGGAGATCTCATAAACGACACATCAGCGGTCAGCGATCTCTTTAACGACTTTGGCGGTCGTTAGGATGTCATTAGCATGTACTGAGCGCTTCTGATTCATAGGAATTTCCAGCATCGCTCCTGCTCTCTGCGTCCTGCTAGCCTGCTTTGCAACTTCTGTGATCCGCTCTGTGACGCAAAAGAGAACCTACAGATATTGCGATCCACTCCGTGACGCTAAAAACCCTAGTCCCACCTGCGCCGCTGTCATATGTGTCACAAACGAGGTCGCTCGTCGTTCGCAAAAGGTGCCAAACACAGCGATATAGGCTCACCAGCGGGACGCCAATGATCAAAAAACGGTCCAAAACGCTAGTGAATGATCAGCGACATCACAGCAGGGGCCACATCGTTGCTACATGCCACACACAACGAGGTCGCTAACGAGATCGCTAAATAGTGATGTTTTAGCGATCTCGTTAGCGATCTCGTTTAGTGTGGCATACCCTTAAGGCACATATGGAAAGAGACAGGGGGCACAGCCAGCAGCAAGGAGGGAGCATGCTGAAATGCCCGAGCAGGAGCACACCGGAAGGTCGTCCAGGAGGAAGCCTGCAGCAGTGTGGGAGCGGCGGTGGGAGAGGAGGAAGGAGCAGGGAGCGTGGCGCCGGCGACGACAGCCCTGGGACCAGCAGTGGTAACAGATTCATGCTGCCCAATCTACGGGCAGCATAAATCAGAGACTGGCTGCATGATCGCAGCCAGGTCTATTTTTCTGAAGCGCTGCCCTCTGGTGGTGCCTGGCTAGTTTCTTCTTCTTGCCTATGGTCCCAGTCGGATCTTTAAAGCATATGTTGTCTAAAAGCTGGACCGCTTCAGAAAAAAGCATACTTGGCTGCAATTGTACAGCCAGGCAATGGTTCATGCTGTCTGTGGTATGGGCAGCATGAATCAGGTGACAGCTTCCCTTTAATTTCACTTTTTTTCTGAGTTCTCAAGCATCACAGCAAGCAGAGTACAGTACAAGAACATTCCTAACCTATCTACTTATAATAGTATATATACATATCAGGATATACACATACCTTACTCTATATATATTTAGTATTGCCTGACTGATATAAACCAGACAAGCTGTGTGCTCCTAGTTTGCATATTCTGCAATATTTCCCAATGTAAAGACCTATTTCTCCCTCTATCTTATATTGCCCCATAAAACTACTTGCCTATAACTCTTGCCAATCCCCGTCCTTTTTACTCACAAGCAGTGGAACTGGAGGATAGTTGCAAGTTTTGATTTATGGCACATTTCAGCCCTATTGATTGAACACGTGCACACACATAAAATGTTCTTCTGCCCTGGCCGAGACGCTAATTTATATCCCTGTGCCCTTCACTGCCAGGCACAATCAGGGCTGCCACTAGGAATTTTGGGGCCCCATACTGGCAAAATTTATGGGGCCCCCCTTTAAGCTCCACCCCAAGTTCCGCCTCCACCCTAGCTCCTCCTCCACCACGCGAACTATCCAAAATCCCTCCGCCTTTTCTTGGAAAAACTCCACTTCTGCACCACGCCCTCACCAATGACACATTAACATCAAATCACATGCATAGCCATCAGCTTTTGTTTTGACCAAAAGATTTTTTTAAGCCACCACCACGACAAGGTAATATGGGTGAAATGGTGTGCACTCAAGTCTAGTGTACAGGAGATGCTGGTGAATTGGTCCTAAGCGGCACCAACAAATATAGGAAGAGCAAAATTCACCGCACACTACAATTGATTACTATGCAGAAAAATATTTTTATTTGAAAAATTATCCAATCCAAAAGAAGAAAGTGCCAGTACCGTAATAATAATATGTACAATATACAGATACCCAACGTTTCGACCCTCCCGGATCTTAATCATAGGGTACTAGAGAAAAATAGAAGAAACATAGTGTGAGGCAATTATATACAGTGATTACATATATAACATATATACAGATATGGGCTGGATCATATATAATTGATTGCGAAAAATGTCATGTAGATAATAATCCAGAAAGTAGAATATATCGTTAAAGTACATATGGAGCATCATTATACAATCTCAACATGGAGATATATAGAGTAACGATTTATATAATCATAGTAGAACAAAAGCACAATGATATAAGAAACAAAGAAGTAGCGCATTTCTACCTTGTAAAATTAGTACAACAGAGATATGGCACATAGTAGAGGCAATAAATTCCTTGTAAATTCCCTTATAGCAGAGCCAGATGCTGCAGATAATATCAAAATGATTACATATAGAGAAATAGGTGTCACCATCATTGAAATGTCAGAGATTACCTGCTGTGTACAAAGAGCAGGAGTTAAATGTATCCAGAATAGGGTAAAGTCTGTCCTGAGTGGCGTCCTGATAGCCTGTACAGGGCAAATGGAACACAAATTATAGCCCATTACAGTGGCAGATGGAGTGGACTATTTACATGAAAACATACCTTTGGAGGTGGATGAAATGAAAATATAGGCGGTGCACCTGCGCCCTGCCGTGTACAGAAAGTAGGGGTTAAATGTGCCCTGGACGGGGTTAAAACATGTCCTGGATGGCGTCCACAGAGCCTACATGGGGTAAATGTGGCATAAGTTGCAGCCCAGAGTGATGGCAGATAGGGGGAACCGCTTTGAATCAAAGACATACCTTAAGAAGCGAATGTACAGGTTTACAGGCGGCGCTCCTGCGCCCTGCCTTGTCTGCTGGGTGACCAGGTGTATGGGAAGGGAGCAAATGGGGGTTTAAATGCGGCGCCGTGTAAAGCCGGACTGGAAGTGCGTCATCCGGACCGGAAGTGACACGGCGCCACATGCAGGCCTCTAGTCTCCTCCCCCTAGATTTTGTCTCCTATACAGATTAGTGTCTCTCATAGTCCTACTTATATTTGCCTTTTCCCACCGAAAACATGGCGGCCGCTACCGCTATCGCGCATGCGCGATTACATCAGATCATGTTGCGCCGTGTCACTTCCTGTCCGGATGACGCACTTCTGGTCCGGCGGTACACGGCATACAAAATACCTCCCATATAATGCTCCATAAAGGTTAATAATGGCCCCATAAGATGCTCCATAGAATAATATGGCCCATATGCTGCTCCATAAAAGTTATGCCCCATAAGATGCTCCATATATTTTATGTCCCATATGATGCCCCATAGATTTTATACCCCCATATGATGCCCCTTAGATTTTATACCCCCATATGATGCTCCATAGATTTTATGCCCTATATGATGCTCCATAGATTATGCCGCCATATGATGCTCCATAGATTATGCCGCCATATGATGCTCCATAGATGTATATTCCCCCATATGATGCTCCATAAATTTTCTGCCCCATATGAAGCTCCATAGATTATGCCGCCATATGATGCTCCATAGATGTATATTCCCCCATATGATGCTCCATAGATTTTATGCCCCCATATGAAGCTCCATAGATTATGCCGTCATATGATGCTCCATAGATTATGCCGCCATATGATGCTCCATAGATTATGCCGCCATATAATGCCCCATAGATTATGCTGCCATATGATGCCCCATAGATTATGCCGCCATATGATGCCCCATAGATTATGCCGCCATATGATGCTCCATAGATGAATATTCCCCCATATGATGCTCCATGGATTTTATGCCCCCATATGATGCTCCATAGATTATGCCGCCATATGATGCCCCATAGATTATGCCGCCATATGATGCTCCAAAGATTATGCCGCCATATGATGCCCCATAGATTATGCCGCCATATGATGCTCCAAAGATTATGCCCCATATGATGCCCCATAGATTATGCCGCCATATGATGCTCCAAAGATTATGCCCCATATGATGCTCCAAAGATTATGCCGTCATATGATGCCCCATAGATTATGCCGCCATATGATGCTCCAAAGATTATGCCGCCATATGATGCCCCATAGATTATGCCGCCATATGATGCTCCAAAGATTATGCCCCATATGATGCTCCAAAGATTATGCCGCCATATGATGCCCCATAGATTATGCCGCCATATGATGCCCCATAGATTATGCCGCCATATGATGCTCCAAAGATTATGCCCCATATGATGCCCCATAGATTATGCCGCCATATGATGCTCCAAAGATTATGCCCCATATGATGCTCCAAAGATTATGCCGTCATATGATGCCCCATAGATTATGCCGCCATATGATGCTCCAAAGATTATGCCGCCATATGATGCCCCATAGATTATGCCGCCATATGATGCTCCAAAGATTATGCCCCATATGATGCTCCAAAGATTATGCCGCCATATGATGCCCCATAGATTATGCCGCCATATGATGCTCCAAAGATTATGCCCCATATGATGCTCAAAAGATTATGCCGCCATATGATGCCCCATAGATTATGCCGCCATATGATGCTCCAAAGATTATGCCACCAAATGATGCTACAATAGATTATGCCGCCATATGATGCTCCAAAGATTATGCCGCCATATGATGCTCCAAAGATTATGCCGCCATATGATGCTCCAAAGATTATGCCGCCATATGATGCCCCATAGATTATGCCGCCATATGATGCTCCAAAGATTATGCCGCCATATGATGCTCCATAGATTTTATGCACCCATATGATGAGCAGGCGGGGGGGGGGGGGCGCACGCAGCAATCCAACAGGGCCCCAGCCCAGGGCAGGCAGGAGGGGCCCGCAGCATCCAGCAACAGGGTCCCCAGGCCCCCTGTTGCTGGATGCTGCACCTGCGGGCCCCCCCCCCCCGCCTGCCCTGGGGGGCCTTTTGGTGGATGCTGGGCCCCCCCTTTCCTGCCCTGGGCCCTGTTGGTGGTGCGTGGTGGATGCTGGCGCTGCGGCTGTCCTGGCCGGGCCCCCCTGCGACAGACTACTCACCTGCTGAGCTCGCCTGCCGCCTGCAACAGGTCCGGTCCGCCGCTCCCAGGAACGTGGCAGTGTGTGTCTGGCACAGCACACCGACGTGATACGCTGCTCGCTCTGCTCCAGAATGAGGAAGTGGAGCAGAGCAGCGTGTGACGTCACGGCTGGACCATGATGCATCAGGGCGGGCCGTAGCTTAAAGCTACAGTGCCTGCCCATTTAATTTGCCAGCCAGGAGAATAGGAGATCAGGACTGGGGACAGTGGGGAATATAAAGCAGCGAAGCGCTGCGCCTGCTGCCGGACCGTGCTGCCAGCGTGCTGGGGCGGCGGGCCCCCCTAAAGCACCGGGCCCCATACATTAGTAAGGGCTGTAATGCCCTGATGGCGGCCCTGGGCACAATATATGGGCTGGCCCTCACTGCCAGCTCCGCATTTAACCTTTTAATGGTGTGCACTCTAAACACAGAAGTAAAGCAATATATACACACAGAAATAGTGCAATTTGAACATTATAAGAATAACTGGACATATTTCTCAGGTGGATGTGATATGTATGTTTCTAGGCATATATGAGGCATTGTTGTTTGAGCAGATAGATGCAATGTATATGACATACAGTGTATACAACAGCACATGTAGTATCTAGACAGATGTCATGGGCCACCACTAGTGTTGAGCGATACGATAATGCAAGTATCGGGTATCGGCCGATATTAGCTCTATCGGACTTTCCATACTTAGTTCCGATATTTTCGTCTTATCGAATACCGGAATCGGATTTGTCACTGTCACTGTCAGTGTCCGTCGGTCGGGTCTGTCAGGAGTCAGCGGCACTTACCTGGCAGAAGATCTCCGGCGGTCACGGGCTGGACTGCTTCATGGCCGCCATCATCTTTCCCCGGCGGTCACATGCAGTTTCTCGCGATAACTGCAGTGACTGCTGGGTAATCCCGGCCGTAAAGCAGTCAGTCCGATGACGTCACCGCCGGGGAAGCAGGTAATCAGCTGTGCTGCGCCGGGATGTCAGGCTCTGCCTGTCATTGCGATGTAGCAGAGTTGGATCGTGTGGGACCCTCGTTACTATGGACTGCGTCGGACAGGTGGTATACTGTTGGTTTGTTTTTTTTCTTTTTTTACAGGAGATCGATGGCGTCGCAGGAATGAGAGTATAATAAAATTAATGAAAACTGTGTTGTCTCTTTTATTTCATTAAAATACTTTTTTCTTGCTGTGTCTTTTTTTTTATACATTTAAAAACTTTGGGATTAATAATGGATCGGTGTCTTATTGACATCTCTCCATTATTAACCGGGCTTATTCTCACCGTGCAATCAACGGTGACATTAACCCCTTATTACCCCCACTTGCCACCGCTACAGGGCAGTGGGAAGAGCCGGGTAAAGTGCCACAATTGGCACATCTTTTGATGCGCCAAATGTGGGGCTGCTGTAGCCTGGTATTATCAGGCTGTTGAGGGCCAAAATCCATGGGCCTTGACAGTCTTTTAATACCAGGCCGCAGCAGTCTGCATTTTACTTGGCTGGTTAACAAAAATAGGAGGACCCCTACGCCGTTTTTTTTTCGAGGGGATCCCCTATTTTTGTTAACCAGCCAAGATATGCAGACTGCTGTGGCCTGGTATTATCAGGCTGGCAAGGTCCATGGATATTGGATCCTTACCAGCCTGAAAAACCAGGCCTCAGCAGTCTGCTTCATCTGGCTGGTTAACAAAAATAGGGGGGACCCCACGCCAAATTTTTTTCGAGGGGATCCCCTATTTTTGTTAACCAGCCAAGATATGCAGACTGCTGTGGCTGGCAAGCAGGGTCGGACTGAGGCACCGGGACACCGGAGAAACCTACGGTGGGCCCCAGCTCCTGCGTGGTGGGCCCTGATTTGAAAGGATAGGTCGCGGGGCAGAGGGGGCGGTGGCCCCGGGGTCCGCGCTCTGAGGGGGCCCACCCGGAGCTACGATACAGTTACATTCTGCGGCAGAGCAGGGAGAATCGCTCTCCCTGCTCTGCCGCCCGTAAGCTATGGGGCCTGAACAGGCGTTGGGGGGGCCCGGTGCCAGCAGTGGGCCCCCCACCCGTCATCGGAGGGTCAGCTGTATCGGCATCCAGCCAATAAAGCAGACCGCATGGAGAGAGAAGGAGCGAGCGCTCCTTCTCTCCCATAATCCCCCTCTCAGCGTATGACAGCGGGCGCAATAACATCACCTGCCGGCGCCCGCTGTCAGACACTGAGAGGGAGAACAGTGAGCAGCACAGGAGCCGGGAGGGGAGTTTTTTTTTAATTTTTTTTTTAATGGGGGTGCAGTCGAGTCCTGGCTGGAGAAGTCGTCATGTCGGTGTGGGCCAGATGGAAAAGACATGAAAAGTGAACAATTCCATTAGAAAGAACATCAGCGGTAAGTCATTATCTGTACCTGTGCTGTAATCTATTATATGTTCTGTAGGACTGGTATTATTTAACACAGACCATATGGCGGTAATATCAATATTGGTCTTTTATATATAGATTATTTTGGCCAACAGCGCGGTCATTTGCTGAGGTTCTCTGATGATGGGCCCACTCAGAAGTTTTGCCCCCACTAAACCAAAACCCTAGCTACGCCTATGGCTCTCTCTCTAGTCTTTCTTTCTCGCTCTCTGTTCTTTCCTTCTCGCTCTCTGTTCTTTTTTCTCTCTGTTCTTTCTTTCTCTCTTTTCTTTCTTTCCTCTCTTTCTTTCTCTGTTTGTTCTTTCTCTCTCGCTGCTCTTTCTTTCTTTTCCTCAGTACCAGCCACTGTGCCCTCATTACCAGTCAGTGTGATCAGCAGTGCTAAATGGTTACGCTTGGGGCGAGGATATGGGTGTGATTAGCTGTGAAATGGGTGTTGTCGGGGCGTGGCCTAAAATTTTCAGCGGCGCGCAACACGCGCCGCAGCCTTTAATCCTCTTTCCTGTCTTCCAAATTTGGGAGGTATGCTGTATGACCTCCCTACAACTTCTGGCCATGCTCCTGATGAGCGCGACGGATGGTCTCGTGAGGGATCTCCTCCCACACCTGGACTAAAGCATCCACCAACTCCTGGACAGTCTGTGGTGCAACGTGGCATGGCCTAAAATTTGCTGCAGCAGGCACAGCGTGCCACAGCCTTTGTCCCTCTTTCCCTTCTTCAAAGGTTGGGAAGTATGATGGTGGGCCCCAAGAATAATTTTTCTCTGGTGGGCCCAAGGTACTCCAGTCCGACGCTGCTGGCAAGGTCCATGGATATTGGCTCCTTAACAGCCTTAAATACCATGCCTCAGCAGCAGGGGCGTACATATAAATCATGGGGCCCCATAGCAAAAGTCTGAATGTTCCCCACCCCCCCAAAAAAAGAACCCAGAGGCATTGTAAATGTAAAGTGCCAGCACAGTGAGGGAAGTTGAGTCGCACAGAGACAGGGATTTTGGTGGTACTCGGCACCGATCACGTCGACTTCTATGGGGGATGTCACGAGTAGCACAGCTCGGTCCGTGACCTGGGCGATCACTGGAATGTGGGATATTTCCAGGGGATGATAGAATGTTCGTGTAGTTTGTTGTGACGCCACCTGTAGTACCTGGTCAGGGTGTCCAGCGCTGCTGTGCAGGTCCTCTGGAAGGGATGGTGTAGTGCAGGTAGGTGAAAAGTCTTCTACAGGTAAGACGGTATCCTTCCAGGGCAGATAGATGTGAGATAGAGCAATGGTGCAGAGTGATGTAGCAGAGTGGAGTATGCGACGTAGTAAGAAAGCAGGAAAGGAAACAATTATTACTACAAAGACATGCAGCATAAGGCTGCCTCAACCCCTCCCATCCAACTAGCTACACCCTGTTCTAACCAGCCTGAGCTAGACCATCTCATTGGGTCCGCCTACACTCAGCTGGCATAGTGTACTGTTGAATGCAGTGGTTGGAGTCAATGGGGTGTTTCCTCCTTACCTGAGAGTAAGTTGTCACACCGCTGGGTGCGATGCAACATCTCTGTGGCGACTGGACCCTCGGGTGCTTCTGTCTTTTCACAAATGCCGGCTTTACCCGGCAATTGAATCAGAGGCTATTTTACTATGTAGAAGTGAATAAACTATAAATATATGTATATATATATATGTCACAATGACATATATATATATATATATATATATATATATATATATATATGTATTCTAAGTGTGTATATTTTGTGTTTACAAGGAAAGAAAGTGTTTTTTTAGTTGCGATATTTTGTTCCCATAGACTTACATGGGACTTCCGGTATCGGAATCGGATATCGCCGATATTTAGTGATATCGGCGATGCCATTCCGATCCGATATTTTTAGATATCGAGCAGCATCGCTCAACACTAGCCACCACATCAGCTATTCCCAATCCCTCTGTAAAAGCTTCCCTGCTGTTAGCAAATATAGTGAGCACAATACACCCCAAGAACATGTAGGCAGAGCCGCATTTGGCCTTCATGCTGCCCTAGGCACTTTTCGTGGTCGCGCCCATTACTGACGTCACACACTGAGTCTGTGTACATGACATCTATTTAAGGCAGATCTACTCTGTAAAACGATTTAAGGCTGGAGTCACACACAACGTATAAAAAAATTGGTCTCTTTTTCATGGACGAGAATTGCACAAATGTTCCCTGAACAGTGATTCGTATGTCATCCTTCTGCAATGCGAGGATGCGATTTCCTCGCATCAAAGTATCCGAGTGACATCCGTTTGGCGAGATTTTCTCGCGGGCTTGCAAAATGGACATATAATGGATCCATGGCCTCAAATATTTGTGAAAACATTATATATATATATATATATATATATATATATATATATACACTGCTCAAAAAATAAAGGGAACACTCAAATAACACATCCTAGATCTGAATGAATGAAATGTTCTTATTGAATACTTTGTTGCAGGCAGCAGATTCACACTCAGCACTTGTGATAGATCTGACAGAGTCTGGAGACGCCGTGGTGAGCGATCTGCTGCCTGCAACATCCTTCAGCATGACCGGTTTGGCAGTGGGTCAGTAATGGTGTGTGGTGGCATTTCTTTGGAGGGCCACACATTCCTCCATGTGCTCGCCAGAGGTAGCCTGACTGCCATTAGGTACCGAGATGAGATCATCAGACCCCTTGTGAGACCATATGCTAGTGCGGTTGGCCCTGGGTTCCTCCTAATGCAGGACAATGCAAGACCTCAGGTGACTGGAGTGTGTCAGCAGTTCCTGCAAGATGAAGGCATTGAAGCTATAGACTGGCCTGCCCGTTCCCCAGACCTGAATCTGATTGAGCACATCTGGGACATCATGTCTCGCTTCATCCACCAACGTCATGTTGCACCACAGACTGTCCAGGAGTTGACAGATGCTTTAGTCCAGGTCTGGGAGGAGATCCCTCAGGAGAACATCCGCAACCTCATCAGGAGCATGCCCAGGCATTGTAGGGAGGTCATACAGGCACGTGGAGGCCACACACAATACTGAGCATTATTTTTACTTTTCCACTTTAAATTTGTCTTGATATGATTTTCGTTTTGAGTTGTTTCCACTTTCATTTTGGGGGTCTCTCCAAATTCAGGCCTCCATTGGTTCAAAAATTTGATTTCCATTGATGATTTTTGTGTGATTATGTTGGCAGCACATTCAGCTTTGTACAAAACAAAGTATTCAATGAGAATATTTCATTCATTTAGATCTAGGATGTGTTATTTGTGTGTTCCTTTTATTTTTTTGAGCAGTGTATTTATATATATACAGTACAGACCAAAAGTTTGGACACACCTCATTTAAAGATTTTTCTGCATTTTCATGACTATGAAAATTGTAAATTCACACTGAAGGCATCAAAACTATGAATGAACACATGTGGAATTATATACTTAACAAAAAAATGTGTAACAACTGAAATTATGTCTTATATTCTAGGTTCTAAAGATGGCTGCCCATCAATTACAAATGGGCATTGTCATGATCAAAAATGCCTGAAACTTTGTGACTAACTTACATTTGAGTAAAGTAATTCACACCTCCTAAATGGCACACGTCTTAAATTTAATTATGCAAAAAATTTTAAGGAAATATACCTACTTGAGGAAGATGGTCGTCACGGCCATGAAAGTCTCTGGGCATTTCAACTATTCTTAGATGGCATTGCACACCTTTCAGGCTGAATGCAAAAACAGAATGGTGTACTTCAGTGCTGTTTGATTTGCAAGGATGCAACATTCAGGAATTCAATGTCGCATATGTTGTAGTGTGTACTATAAAGTGTTCATTGATTATTTCATGCAGCAAGGCAAACTGGTGTTTACATTGTAATTAACAGTTGGCAGCTGATGGGGGATGAGTGTACCCTACTGGAGCCCGAGGAATAGGCTATTAAATTTGTCAGTAGGGAGAACTGTGGCATCAACAATGTCAAACACCTGATATTTATCTTGAAAAAAATACTCCCAAGGAAATGACAGGGGAAAGCAGAGAACAGCAACTTGTACATGTTCATCATCGCCCCGTGGCTGTTGGGGACCTTCAGGGCTAATTTTACAAGCAGCAAGATGTGAAGGAGGAATACCAGGAAGAGCAGCTGTAGGTGTACAGTACAGACCAAAAGTTTGGACACACCGTCTCATTCAAAGATTCTTCTGTATTTTCATGACTATGAAAATTGTACATTCACACTGAAGGCATCAAAACTATGAATTACACATATGGAATTATATACTTAACAAAAAAGTGTGAAACAACTGAAAATATGTCTTATATTCTAGGTTCTTCAAAGTAGCCACCTTTTGCTTTGATTACTGATCTGCACACTCTTGGCATTCTCTTGATGAGCTTCAAGAGGAAGTCACCGGAAATGGTTTTCACTTCACAGGTGTGCCCTGTCAGGTTTAATAAGTGGGATTTCTGGCCTTATAAATGGGGTGGGACCATCAGTTGTGTTGTGCAGAAGTCTGGTGGATACACAGCTGATAGTCCTACTGAATAGACTGTTAGAATTTGTATTATGGCAAGAAAAAAGCAGCTAAGTAAAGAAAAACGAGTAGCCATCATTACTTTAAGAAATGAAGGTCAGTCAGTCCAAAAAATTGGGAAAACTTTGAAAGTGTCCCCAAGTGCAGTTGCAAAAACCATCAAGCGCTACAAAGAAACTGGCTCACATGAGGACCGCGCCCAGGAAAGGAAGACCAAGAGTCACCTCTGCTTCTGAGGATAAGTTTATCCGAGTCACCAGCCTCAGAAATCGCAGGTTTACAGCAGCTCAGATTAGAGACCAGGTCAATGCCACACATCTCTACAACAACTGTCAAGAGGAGACTTTGTGCAGCAGGCCTTCATGGTAAAATAGCTGATAGGAAACCACTGCTAAGGACAGGCAACAAGCAGAAGAGACTTGTTTGGGCTAAAGAACACAAGTAATGGACATTAGACCAGTGGAAATCTGTGCTTTGGTCTGATGAGTCCAAATTTGAGATCTTTGGTTCCAACCACCGTGTCTTTGTGCGACGCAGAAAAGGTGAACGGATGGACTCTACATGCCTGGTTCCCACCTTTAAGCATGGAGGAGGAGGTGTGATGGTGTGGGGGTGCTTGGCTGGTGACACTGTTGGGGATTTATGCAAAATTGAAGGCATAGTGAAACAGCATGGCTACCACAGCATCTTGCAGCGGCATGCTCTTCCATCCGGTTTGCGTTTAGTTGGACCTTATTTTCAACAGGACAATGACCCCAAACACACCTCCAGGCTGTGTAAGGGCTATTTGAACAAGAAGGAGAGTGATGGGGTGCTATGCCAGATGACCTGGACAATCGATATGGTTTGGGGTGAGCTGGACCGCAAAAGTGAAGGCAAAAGGGCCAGCAACTGCTAAGATTGTTGGAAGACCATTTCCGGTGACAACCTCTTGAAGCTCAAAAAGAGAATGCCAAGAATGTGCAAAATATATTTATATATATATATATATTGTAGCCTTTCCGGGGGGTTTAGCTCTAGGATCGCTGTCTGGGTAGACAGAATGGCACGGAAACAGTTCATTCAGACAGCAGTTTGGTGAAAACTGGCCGCAACCAGTTTTATTAAAGTCCACAGCACACAGATAAAAACAAAGCATAAACAGAAAACCTGGGCTTGTCTAGCCTCTAATTACACTTAGATAGATGGCCCTCTCTATCCGGGACCCAGACTCTACCAGTCTGTGCCCAAAACAACACATATGATATATGTTACCAGTATGGAGTTTCACAGACACTCCTCTTTATGTCTGAAGGCAACTCCAATGTCCAGACTTGAGAGAGGTCACCTCCTATTCAGTCGCTATTCGCACGGATTCTCACTGCGACTACTCCTGTGTCCGGGGTACTTCCTGCACCCAGACTGAGATAGCTCACACTCTTAGAGACTGCTTTTTTGTGCCGGGACACCTCCCTGTGTCCGGGCTAAGGCAGCTCCCACACTCTTGGAGACACCTTCTGTGCCTGGACCCCTTGTCCAGACTGAATGAGCTCCCTGACTGTGCTCCCAAGCACCTACTTCTGGCTTCCTAATCAACACCTGAGTGGATTCAGGTCTGAGCTGCAAGCGTGTACTGAATGGCAGGTGTAGTGACCTTTCTTTACCACCAGGTTTACAAAGCCACACATTTCGCTCATACCAGTCAGCAAGGTACTTAGGTGAAATATACACCTCATTCACCACATATTCCTTCACTGTCTCACATATCCCCTCCCTCTTCTCCAGACCGGAGGGCTGGTCATCCAGACCGAGGGCTGGTCAACAATCCAACAGAGACAGTGAACTCTGGACCAGTCATGGCCCTCATCAGCTTCATCCTCACCACTGTCATAGCCAACATCAGTTTTCTCTTCATCTGAAGCATCCGCACTACCCTGTACCCTCCCAGGCCTATACTCTCTGCGGGCCTCGGGTATCCTGCACGGTTTCATCTTGACTTTAGTGCCAGCCTCAGTCTCGGTATAGTGGCTCACCAGATAAGTACGACCAGGCACGTCAGAACAGCTCTGCTGATTCTTCCTCAGAAACTTTCGTACCTCCTGTTTTTGGGGCACTGACCCTGTGTCACCCACTGTCACAGGAGGTATAGGGGTTTTCTCTAATTCCCCCTGAACTTTCTTTAGCACATCTACTTTCTTAAATATCAGTTGATTCATAAATTCTACCTCACAGAACCCAAGCGCCTCTGTCATGGTCTCTGACCATTCCGAGCCACACTGTTCAAACGATTGGCACTGTAGAGGGAGCTGATCGTTTTTCTTGGTCGGTACACATAATTTATCCTCTTCTGGTACAGGCTCACTTTGCATAAGACTCAGAGCTCTTACTTCTTTCTCCAGGAGATCCTCATGGCTACGCATCTTCTCCTGTAGTTGTTGGACGTCCTTTACGTCTTCGGCCCTTTCTTCAGGCTCTTCTGGTAGGACATGCTCAGAAGCCCTACCATCAGTCTTCTTTTCCACCACGTTCTGCATCCCATCTGAGCTCCCGTGTATCTGCAGCGGCAACGGAGCGACACATCGCCCCTCCCACTCACTGGGACGTGGTTCAAGCGTAGACTCCATGAAAATGCGCCTGAGCTCACCAAGGCCAACCCGAGGTCTCAAAATCTCATCTTGGGATTTATCCAGATCCTTTGGGTCGCTCGGGAACTCCGATGGCGCACCGGGCGCCGAACTTCCGGCCCGAGCTTCGCGAGTCGCAGCCACGGATCCGGACAGTACACCGTCCACGCCGCTGTCTCCGGCAGAAACATATTCCGGGGCAGAGTCATTCCCCACATCTTCAGTCTTGTTCCTCACAGCTTCACTTGAGACATCAGCCTCTGGTGAGGCACCTGGCCTGGTGTCCACCACTTCCATGGCTTTCTCCACCTCTGCAGCATCACCTTCCGAGTCCTTGGCCTGATGCAGATCCACACCATACATTGATAACTTCTCATTTTCAACAGCATCCACTTGTGCTGTGTTCAGTTTCAGAGTCCGGTCTTTCACCTTAGTCTTCGCCAGGGAACCGGCCAACGGTACAACATCTTCAGATGCCATCCTCCGTCCGACTGCAAGGTCAGCCTCAGCCTTCCTCTCAGGACTCTCAATCTCCTCTGCTACCATGCCTTCCTCACTTGCACTGGTTGCTTTATTGTCATCAGATGACTCACTATCACCACCACTATCCCTGTCTGACCCCCTTTTCTCAGCCACATCTGGCTCACTTCCAGGGTTAGACACTTCATTTTCATTCACATCCGGCTCACTGTCAGGGTTATACAATTCATTCTCATTCACATCTTGATCTGGAACCTTAGTTAACATGTCATCCACAACATTAACTTCACCATCTGGTCCCTGGTTTCCCTCAGGTGGTCCCTCAAGTATGTGACTATGTGATAACCCCAGCACTATACTTCCATATAGCTCAGATACCAGGAGCTGACGTACGACCTCTCCCTGGACTTCAGTGTCCCTATACAATAGGTTATTGTTCATGGCAGCATGAGGAAACCTCTCCTCAGAGCCAGGCTCTTGGGGAACCTCATTCAGAACAATTACATTTTCCTGTGCCGTTTTAAGAGTGGGGTCTCGCACCGGCTCACTCCCAAAATTGTCACAGGAGCCAGGCAGGTCAGGGACACTCGGTTCCCGAGAACCACCATCCTCGTCTCCCAACATCACCTGCAAAGAAATGTCATCTTTATCACGGTCATCATCAGTATCATCACTATTATGATTAGCATTATCATCATTATCAATATCAGCATCCTCATCATGGTCATCATCATTATCATGATCATCATTATCATTATCAATATTATCATGGTCATCATCATTATCACATAAGTTTAACGGCCCACTAGCATTGTGTTCCGCCCCTCGGGACTGCGCACCCTCAGTAGGAGCTTCATCACACTGTCCATCAGAAACATTTTTCCCCCAGAGATCCTTAGACCGGGGAAAGTCATTACCCAATATAACGGGGTGCACCAGGGTCTTCACTACCCCCACTTCATATGAAACCTCCCCGAGTTTGGGGACCAAGTCCACGGCAGTCTCTGGGTAGACTTTGGTGTCTTCATGGATGTACACCACACTCAGGTGCTTATCAGGGATGAAGTCCCTATCACTCAGGCTGTCACATACGGAAGTCACTGGACTCTCTGAGTCCAAGAGGGCCTGTGCTGGGCAGTCACTTACAACCACCGGGGACCCCTGTGGTCCAGTCTCTTCGGCTGAGGTGGACACACACACAGGCTCTGCGCAGGGAGAGAGGGATCTGCCAACATCACAACACATAGGCTCCCCCTCTATTGGACAGTTGGCTGCAATTTCACGCCAGCTCCAACACTGTCCATCACACTCTCCCACCCACATGTCCCCTCGGGCCTGAACCCGCTTATCAGCATACCCCATGTCCCCAACAGCTGGAACGCTCTTACCGCGAGAGTTCAGCGTCCGGGAACTCCGAAGTGACGACCTCTCAGACGGCTGTACCTCAGGAGGACGTGCTTGGGTGTAGCGGTCCACTATCACCTTTTCAACTCCATAATCAGGCCTGCTGACTGCAGACTCCCAACTGTATCTCCAGTCACGAACTCCCCTGGCACGGGCTGTCACCGTAACACCCAGCCGGGTAAGAATCGCCGCTTTCAACTTGGCATAGTCTTCGCTGTCCTGCTTGCTCAGGTCAGCCCAGACTTTTTGGGGTTCCCCAATCAGATAGGGTACGACCGCCATGGCCCATTCAGATAGTGGCAGATTCTCCTTCTCTGCCAGTCTCTCAAACCTAGTAAGATATACCTCCACATCATCACGAGGTGTCATTTTTCTCAAGGACCGTCTTACCGCCTTCTTTATAGCGGACAACGCCGGTGCCTTCACAACATTACTTCGGGACGCGGCACCGAAATCCTTTTTTGGTGCTGTCATCTGCTCAACAAATAACCGGTTATTCTCCTGCTGCTGCAGGAATTGCTGCTGGGCCTGCTGCATGCGCTGCTGGTGCTGCAGGCGCTGCTGCTCCATGCTCTGCTGCATGCTTCGCTGGGCCTGCACCAGGTACTCAATGAGCTCCTCCATACTGCCGGACTCATCTGTCTCAATCACAGCAGTCTTATGTTGCACATTAACTTGCGCCATTTGTTCAAACAGCGCCTCCATGCTGTCATCTATGCTGTCAGACTTCTCTGTCTTCACAACTGTAGTCTTCACTCAAGACATACACACTACACAGCTTTTTTTTTTTTTTTTTTTTTTCCACAGAAAAATTCAGCCTTGCTGTGCAAACACTTTTTTTTTTTTTTTTTTTCCTTTGCAAAGTCTATTAGGGCTACTGTCTCTTTAAGACTGCTCCACAAACTTTTCTTTTGCTGCTGCACATTCCACAGTCATTTTCACAACAAGTTCAGCTTTGCTGTGCATACATTTTCTTTCTGCAGACCCTATCAGGGCCACTGTCTCTCCAAGACTGCTCCAAACATACGTTTCTGCTGACACACTTTTTTTTTTTTTTCTGCTGCTATTTCAATAGACTTCACCTTTAATGCTGTCTCTCGCCACTGTGCTGCATACACACTCCAGCACTAACTGTATCAGGCACTGCGCTGCCCCAGCATTCTCCGCCAATTGTAGCCTTTCCGGGGGGTTTAGCTCTAGGATCGCTGTCTGGGTAGACAGAATGGCACGGAAACAGTTCATTCAGACAGCAGTTTGGTGAAAACTGGCCGCAACCAGTTTTATTAAAGTCCACAGCACACAGATAAAAACAAAGCATAAACAGAAAACCTGGGCTTGTCTAGCCTCTAATTACACTTAGATAGATGGCCCTCTCTATCCGGGACCCAGACTCTACCAGTCTGTGCCCAAAACAACACATATGATATATGTTACCAGTATGGAGTTTCACAGACACTCCTCTTTATGTCTGAAGGCAACTCCAATGTCCAGACTTGAGAGAGGTCACCTCCTATTTAGTCGCTATTCGCACGGATTCTCACTGCGACTACTCCTGTGTCCGGGGTACTTCCTGCACCCAGACTGAGATAGCTCACACTCTTAGAGACTGCTTTTTTGTGCCGGGACACCTCCCTGTGTCCGGGCTAAGGCAGCTCCCACACTCTTGGAGACACCTTCTGTGCCTGGACCCCTTGTCCAGACTGAATGAGCTCCCTGACTGTGCTCCCAAGCACCTACTTCTGGCTTCCTAATCAACACCTGAGTGGATTCAGGTCTGAGCTGCAAGCGTGTACTGAATGGCAGGTGTAGTGACCTTTCTTTACCACCAGGTTTACAAAGCCACACATTTCGCTCATACCAGTCAGCAAGGTACTTAGGTGAAATATACACCTCATTCACCACATATTCCTTCACTGTCTCACATAATATATATATAAAATATATATACAGTACAGACCAAAAGTTTGGAACACCCCAGTTAAAGATTTTTCTGTATTTTCATGACTATGTATATATATATTTATATATATATATATATATATATTTATATTTCATACAGAGGTAGATAGCAGAATAGCCGATAATTCATTTGTCGGCATCTGTAAAATCATTACAGAACCCGACAGGATATGAGACATGGTTGACATACAGTAAACCATTGCATATGCGTTATTTGTCCTTCACTAATAATTAGTGTTGAGCATTCCGATACTGCAAATATCGGGTATCGGCCGATATTCGCTGCATTGGAATTCCGATTCTGAGATCCGATATTTTTTGCATATCGGATACCGGAATCGATGATGGGAGTAAAGTCTATGGGGAGTTCCTGTGTCACAGAACGAAGTACGTGACACAGGAACTTCCCGAAAGTGTCACTGTCAGTGTCGGTCGGGTCTGTCAGGAGTCAGGACTCAACAGAGTCAGCACTTACCTGGCAGAAGATCCCCGGTGGTCACGTCCTCCTGGATGGCCGCCATTACCCTCTCCCTGGCGGTCACGTGCAGCTTCTCGCGATAACTGCACGTGACTGCCGGGTACTGGGTAATCTCGGCCAGCTGTACTCTCGCGACAGCTGGCTGTAAAGAAGTCCGATGACGTCACCGCCAGGAATCTCCTAGGTAAGCAGCTCTGCTGCGTCGGGATGTCAGGCTCAGCCTGTCATCCAGATGTAGCAGAGCTGGACTCGTCGTGGGACACTCGTGATTTTGGACTGCGTCGGACAGGGAGTATTTGTGTCGGTTTGTTATTTTTGTTTTTTTACAGGAGATCGATGGCGTCGCAGGGTGAGCGTGAAATAAAAATAATGAAAACTGTGTTGTGTTTTATTTCATTAAAAGTCTTTTTTCTGGCTATATATTTTTTTAAAAATTTACAAACTTTATGATTAATAATGGATCAGTGTCTTATTGACGCCTCTCCATTATTAACCGGGCTTATTGTCACCGTTCAATCAAAGGTGACATTAACCCCTTATTACCCCGCTTGCCACAGCTACAGGGCAAGTGGGAAGAGCCGGGTAAAGTGCCACAATTGGCGCATTTTTGGATGCGCAATTGTGGGGCTGCTGCAGCCTGGTATTTTTAGGCTGTTGAGGGCCAAAATCCATGGGCCTTGACAGTCTTTTAATACCAGGCTGCAGCAGTCTGCTTTTTACTTGGCTGGTTAACAAAAATACGGGGACCCCCACGCCATTTTTTTTTGAGGGGATCCCCTATTTTTGTTAACTAGCCAAGCTAAGCAGACTGCTGTGGCCTGGTATTATCAGGCTTGCAAGGTTCATGGATCTTGGATCCTTACCAGCCTGAAAAACCATTCCTCAGTAGTTTGCTTCATCTGGCTGGTTAACAAAAATACGGGGACCCCACGCCTTTTTTTTTTAGGGGATCCCCTATTTTTGTTAACCAGCCAAGATAAGCAGACTGCTGTGGCCTGGTATTATCAGGCTTGCAAGGTCCATGGATATTGGCTCCTTAACAGCCTGAAAAACCAGGCCTTAGCAGTCTGCTTTATCAGGCTGGTTAACAAAAATAAGGGGGACCACACGCCATTTTTTTTTTCGAGGGGATCCCCTATTATTTTTGTTAATCAGTTCACTTCAGGTCAGCCGGGATTCCTTCTGACATCACTGATGCTGTGTGGTGTCCCTGGCAGACCTGAAGTGAAAGTGGGAAGCTATCAATTATGCTAACCACTTCCTCTCCTGTCATCCAGGAGAGGAGATGATTCATTCGGGGGTTTACTTCGAGGCTGTCAGCATTAGCTGCGGTCCCTGCAGTAAACATTAACCCTTTCAGAAGGAATAAATCGGGGGACCTGACTGAACATTGGATAGGTAAGAATAATGTTGCTTTAATATTTTATTTTTATTACAAGTGAACAAGGGCTTCGCAAGGAATGGCAGTAAAATAAAATATGGTCAAAAACTGTGTGTTTATTTCATTAAAATAATTTTTAATTAAAGTGTGTGTGTGTTTTATTTTTATTTCATACAGTAGGATTAATAATTGATAGTTGTCTAATTGACAGCTCTCAATTATTAACCTGGCTTAAAGTCACCTTTCAATAGCAAGGTGGTTTTAACCCCTTATTAACCCATTTGCCACCGCTACAGGGCAATGGGAATAGACGGAGAAAGTGCCAGAAAGGGCGAATCTAATTATAGATTTGCCTTTTCTGGGGCAGATGTTAGTTGCTAGGGGGGGCCAAAAATAATGGTCCCTCTCTGGGCTATTATTATCTGCCCCCACTCGCTGGCTTTGTCTGTCTGGTTGAGAAAATAGAGCGGGAGCCCACGCATTTTACACCTCATATATATATTATATATATATATATTACATGTCTGTTATGTTTCGGTAGCTGAGGAGAGCAGGCAAAAACGGCAATACACCAGAGAGCTTGGAATCTATTGGATTACAGTACCCTGACTAACCACCACAACTAAAGGCAGCCGTGGAGCCTTCCTACGTTGGTCCTAGACGCCTCGTCACAGCCTGAGAGATTAACTACACCTAAAGATAGAAAGAGGAAAGCTATCTGCCCCAGAGCAGATCCCCAAAGAACATAGGAAGCCCCAAACATGTAATGGCGGTTAGACAAGAGGAAATACAGACACAGACAGAAAATAGTATGAGCAAACGCTGGGGCCCAATCTGCCTAGACAGAAAAGGATAGAAAGGATACTCACTGCAATCCAAAAAAACCCTAAAAAATGCCAACGTTACTGATTGCAAAAACACCTGAGATCACACGACCTCTACCACCTAAATCAGTTCTCTGGTGTAACAAAACTATGCCGCAGGCACTGAAAAACTGGAAAAGGCAAATGAACAAATAACAATGGCTCCAGAGGAACTGAGAGGAGCCCAAACCCCCCGGGGGGGGGAACCTGGCTAACCTCACAGAAATGCAGAGAAATATGCAAATGGTAAGCACAAAAACAAAAACAGAAAATATCTTATCTGAAAGCAGAAGAAGAGGCAAGACTCAGCAAGCTTCCAAGTGAACCAGGAACCACAGTTGAGACAAGAACAATTGATCACGGGCAAGCATGATGGGAGGGAACCTCCCTTATATCAAGCCAGTCTGTGAATCCTGATTGCCAATCCTCATTGAATGGTTCAGTACTGTTTGTAAGCACCAGAGGGAGCTTCTGCTCAGAATTCATTTCCAAAACATTCACAACACATGTCATTGAATTTGTGACACATATATATATATGGTACATACACTTCTACATAGTATAATAGCTGCTAATTCAATTGCCGCCTTTTGTGAAATTACAGACCCGACATGAAATGACACATGGTTTACATAGAGTTAACCATATCATTTAATGTAGGTTGATATATTGTTTTCACTAACAATTACATGAGTGTATGTGTGCAAAATGTCACACATGTAAGGGTTAATTAAAGGTGTAAATTCATAGAAAAAAAGGCGTTTTTTTTACAATGAATTTACACCTTTAATTATCCCCTTCATGTGTGAAATTTTGCACACATACACTCATGTAATTTTTAGTGAAAATAATATATCAAACTACATGAAATGACATTGTTAACTCTATGTAAACCATGTGTCATTTCATGTCTGGTGGTTCTGTAATTTCACAAAAGCTGGCATTGCCTGGCAATTGAATCAGAGGCTATTTTACTATGTAGAAGTGTATGAATTATAAATATATGTATATATATGTATATATATACATGTCACAATGACATGTATATATATTATATATGTATTCTATGTGTGTATATGTAGTGTTTACAAGGAAAGAAAGGTTTTTTTTAATTACGATATTTCTGTCCCACTGACTTGCATTGGGTTTCCGGTATCAGAATCGGCGATACCCGATACTTTTTGAGTATCGGGCCGATCCAATCTGATCCGATATTTCTGGATATTGGGCAGTATCGCTCAACACTACTAATAATGTTAGTAGTGTGTGTGTGTGTAAAATTTTGGAGCTGTAGGTGTTAAATTAAAGGATTAATTCACGGAAAAAACTGGCGTGGGCTCCCGCGCAATTTTCTCCACCAGAGAGGGCAAGCCAGTGACTGAGGGCAGAATTTAATAGCCTAGAGAGGGACCATTGTTTTTGGGCCCCCCCTGGCTAAAACAATATGCCCCAGCCACCCCAGAAAAGGCGCTTCTATAAGATGCGCCTATTCCAGCACTTACTCTCTCTCTTCCCATTGCCCTGTAGCGATGGTATATGGGGTAATAAGAGGTTAATGTCACCTTGCTATTGAAAGGTGACATTAAGCCTGATTAATAATAGAGAGCTGTCAATAAGACAACTATCCATTAATCCACTAGTCTGAAAGGGTTAAAAAAACACACACACGTTAGGAATGAAGATTTTTAATGAAATAAATAAACACATTTTTTTCATCTTTCTTACACTTCCATTCCATACTGAAGCCATCGATCTCCTGGAAAAAAGACAAAATAAAAAAACAACAATATACCCATACCTGTCCGCTGTACAGTCAAGTCTCACGCTGCAGTCCATCTGAAGAGGTAAAATAGTTTACAGCTGGGACCAGTGCTAATGCGATCGGCCCGACTGTAAACCACTGAGGAATGAAGGAAAAGCTGCCTGCGCAGCCTTCCAGCCTGAGCAGAGATGAACTGGTTAGCATGGGAAAGTTTCTGAACATTTTCCCACGCTATCAGCTCACCACGGGTCAGGTGGGGAGTCAGCGCAGCCTAAGTGATGTCAGCGGTAGTCACTGAGGCTGCGCATACTGTTGCTATTACTCACAGCATTATTATTTCACCAGCATTACCTGTCAGCTGATGAACATAATCTGCACTTCATCGGTTATCCGAACACGTTCTACACCAGCCTTAGTACCAAGTGAGTATCCAGCAACCTCTGATACTATCAACTTGGATTACATGATCTCAGTGGTGATTCTCACAATTATACAATCATGTGTATACATGTATTCTATCTATTCTATTTTAACCTGTCAGTGTGATTTTACAGTATAGCGCACTGAATTGCTGGCTTTTCTAAAGGACACCTGTGGTATTTCCTGCAAGTCACAATCATGGTCCGTATGGTGTATGAGTTTTTCTTGCACCCATAGACTTGCATTGGGAGCTGCCCATAGATTAACATTGGTTCAAGTGCTATGCGATTTTTTTCTCGCATAGCACTCGTCCGTATTTCTCGCTAGTGTGACTCCGGCCTAAAAAGCTTTACTAATTAAACACTAAAAGAATGAACATCTGCACTTGCTGCGCACAGGTTCAGTCTTTTGAGCATTTTTTTTAACACCCTCAGCTTTTCAAAGTCATCAAGAGATTAATATAGGTTACCTAACCATTGCTTCAGTGAAGAGAGGCCTAGTGATATAGAGACATGCTGTCTGCTCATTCACCCCTCCTCTTTACTGAAGGTGTTCAAAGGGAAGCCAAGAGCAGACAGGTAGCAGGCTTCAGAGTGAGCCTGCAGCCACATTGTGTGCACCCACACTGACACTTGGAGCGCTTTGCTGCACTCATCCAGCGTAGCTGGTTTCACACTTTTTTTTTTAAAATCAGGCAAAATCAGGTTTTTCAGCCAAATTCTTGATCCAGTTTTTGCCTATTTACTTTAATGGTGTCAGGTAGAATCCAGCTACTTCAGGTTGCTTTCTGACAGCATTAAAGTGAATGGACAAGAAACTGGATCCTGAAAGGATCAGGATTTGACTGAAAAACCTGATTTTGCCTGACTTGAAAAAAACACAAGTGTGAAACCAGCCTCAGTGAGAGAACTTGCAAGCTGATTTTAGACAGCACTCACTTTTACTAATGGAGCGCTGACAATAAAGACATGCTTTAGTGTACAAATACGAGAGTGCTGCAAAACACCCTCATTTCATATTAAATAAAGTAGATTTTACTTTATAGCGCCAATAAAAACTATTCTATAGGAATATGCCCCTAATCCCCATTCTAAAGCGTCAGCCTGCCCCAAATCCCCAGCCTGCATAGCACCATACTCCCCTGTTCACCAGTATATAGCAGCACTAGCCTCCCCTGTTCACCAGTATTTAGCAGCACCAGCCTCCCCTGTTCCCCAGTATACAGCAGCAGCCTCCCCTGCCACCAGCCTCCTCTCACCAGTGTACAGAAGCAGCCTCCCCTGTCACCAGCCTCCCCCCCATTTTCAGCTCTATTCAGAGACCTCTCTGACCCCGGAAGTTGCGGCGCCACTACTTCCTGGGTTAGTCAGCTCCCTGCATTGAGGTGAATTTGGAGATGCGCCCCCGCCCCCTCCTGACCCCGACCCCCCCTTCGAAAAGACAAAAGATTTCCTGGATTGTCTAATGGAGGGGAGGTTAAAAAAAAATAAAATAAAAAAATTTCTTCCCTGTCTTGGTGCCGCCCCCTGCAGCCCGGCGCCCTAGGCACATGCCCTCCAGTGCCTAGTGGCAAATACGGCCTTGAATGTGGGTTATGCTTAAAGAGAACCTATCATGCAAAAAAGTCATTAACTTGCAGATATTGAGTTAATCTGCCTGTTAATAGCATTCTGAACCTGCCCAGCGTCCTCACAGAGAGCCCCCGCAAGGCTCCTGGCAGCCTTTTTATCAGCTCACTTTGCACTCCAGACCCTATCTAACTTTCTATCATGAAGCAGTCACTTTCCCTTACACTAGCACCTCCCACTATGGGCTAGTTCCAACCATTCACTCTTAACTCATCCTTAAATCATATATATACATTACCAATTTTAACATATTCAATGCATTACACCATTCACACTTGATCACAATATTGCAATACACATTACACCACATAACTATTGCAACCCGATTCACATTACAGTAGTTACAAAAGACGCAGGACACAATTCACATGACATAACATAACCGCAATAAAACTTGCTGATCATGTTTTCCCCTTGAAGACAACATGTCCATACCCTTACACTTACAATCTATGAGTAAATGGGACGGGGAGAAAGGAAATATTAAAATTGTTTGTCGTGGAAGATCCACCATCAAAATAGTACATAGGGGCATTCAAATAACGCTGCAGCCAGTATTTAAACATGTACAGATGCTAAGTGCTATTAAGTGCGTGGAAGGGAGAATAGAGAATAGTTAGATTAGTGAGGGAAGTTGATAGGTCAGTATAAAGAAATGGGTTGTTAGGGCAAGTTAAAACAGTGGATGCTGGGAATGAACCAGATTGCCTTGGATAGTGCATTCCAGAAAACTAGTGCAGCACGAGAGAAGTCATGGAGACTGGAGTAGGAATTTCAGATTATAGAGGATGTTAGTATTAGGTCATTAGCAGAATGGAGAGGATGGGTAAGTTGGTAGACAGATGAGAGAGGGGATGTATGGCAGTGCAGGACCGTGATGAGCTTGGTGGGCATGATTGATAAGTTTATATTGTATTCTGTAGCGAATGGGAAACAAGTGCAAAGACTGGCACAGAGTGGCGGAAATAGTATAGTGGTTGGACAGAAATATGATCTTTGCTGTTGGGTTCAGGATAGATTGGATTGTCGCGAGACAAAAAATAATCATTTAAAGAATTTTTTTTTCTAGTTTCTATGTTCAGTCATAGGGGTGGGCAAGCGCAGCTTCACTTACCGCTCAGTGAATTGTAAGTAGCGACTGTAGCCATGCCCTGGCACTGACCAACAGATGGTTTAGCAGTGTATCAGCTGTAAGTCAGTGCGAGGAGCGCGGTTACAGCCGCTGCACACTTTGTACTGAATGACGACTGAAAACGTGCCAGCCCTATTAGATCAGGCGGGATACCCAGCGCTATCCAAAAACTGTGGTATCTGTTCACATGGGATGCATAGGGATAGTGCTGGGAAGTCCGCCTGATCTAATAGTGTGGGCATCACTAATAGGCTGTTAACCTCGATGCTGTGCATTACCATTGTTTGAACAGCGCCGCATACAACTGTCTATTGTACAATAACATACTAAGCAACCTCCCCCTCCATGGGTTGATAGGCCTCGAGTGGTTGTTTCATCAGTATTTTATTTTGCACCTGTGTTACCGCCATCTTAACTACATGGGTCTGCTGCATCCTGAGTGTGCAGTTGTCTGGAGGCTTGGGCAGGTAAACATCACTGCCTTCTTTCTGCTGTTTATGTTGCAGTATGAAACACCCCTCTTTATTCTAGGCCACATTTACGTTTACCCTTTATTTTGTGCTTCAGTATTTTAAAGGGAATCTGTCACCTCATTTTTGGGATATAAACTGCAGCCACCGCCATCAGGGGCTTATCTACAGCATTCTGGAATGCTGTAGATAAGCCCCCGATGTAACCTGAAAGAAAAAAAAAAAAAGTTATATTATACTCACCCTCGGGCGGTCCGATGCGGTCTGCTCCGATGGGCATCGCAGGTATGGGTCCGGGGCCTCCCATGTTCATGCGATGACGTCCTCTTCCTTGCTTCTGTCACGGCTCCTGCGCAGGCGTTATTCTCTGCACTGTTGAGGGCAGTGTAAAGTACTGCAGCGCGCAGGCGCCAGGCTTCTCTGATCTTTACCGGCGCCTGAGCACTATGGGGAGGAGCTAACTGTTATGAGGCGGTAGGATTTGAGTCAGTCAGAAAAGGATGGTGATGGCAGCAAGGACTGTTATGTGAGACTCTGGCAGGAGACAGGCCTCTACAGGGATCTGAGCCCTGCCACAGGGAGATAGAAGGGAAGGCAGCATTGTGAGAGGATTTTTACTGAATTTCTGGGAGGGCAAGTCGCCTCAAAGGAAGAAAATAGCTCAGCCAGTGTAACTGAGTGAGGGTCTCCACAGAGAGAGAACCTGATAGCAGCCAATATCTCACTGAGAAACTGCCTGTCTGCAAATGTTCATCTGTAAAGGCACTGCCACACTTAGCGATCGCAACAGCGATCACGACAACGACTTAACCTGGCGAGAACGCTAGAGTTATCGCTATGTGATCGCTAGTTAGATTCCAAACACAACTCATCAGCGATCTGTGATTCCAAACACAACTCATCAGCGATCTGTATAACGACCTCTGCGGTCGTTGGGAAAACCTAGTCCCACCTGCGATGCTGGTAAAGTTGTTCATAAAGGGTGTCACACTCAGCGATTCAGGCTCATCAGCGGGACACCAACGATCAAAAAACGGCTCAGAACGTTCATAAGCGATCAGCGATCTGTATAACGACCTCTGCGGTCGTTGGGAAAACCTAGTCCCACCTGCGACGCTGGTGAAGTCGTTCATAAAGGGTGTCACACTCAGCGATTCAGGCTCACCAGCGGGACACCAACGACCAAAAAACGGCTCAGAACGTTCATAAGCAATCAGCGACATCTCAGCAGGCGCCACATCGCTGCTACATGTCACACACAGCTGCGTCGCTAACGAGATCGCTACTGCGTCATAAATGGTGACGCAGTAGCGATCTCGCTAGCGATCTCGCTTAGTGTGGCATACCCTTAAGGAATAGGCTTACCCGTTTACCTCACAACTGTATACAGTTATCTACCAGATTACCTCCAGTAAAATCAGTTCTAAATACAAGCTGCCTCTGTCATCTCTGGGGAAATATCTACATATAGTCAGTCGACTCATCGCATTTTTTTTTTTAGTTCGTCACCACCATGGAACTGAATTTACTCTACTGTTTGACCTGATATAACCCCTTTATTCCATCCAATGTACTATTCCGTCCATGTGACCCTGGACCTCATTCCCATGGACGGAAGCAACTTATCACCGCCGGGTGTCAGCTGATTATCACAGCTGACACCCGGCACTATGTGTCAGGAGCGGTCGTGGACCGCTCCCGGCACATAACCCCTGGCACACCGCGATCAAACATGATCGCGGTTGTACCGGGGGCACAGGGGAGCATCGCGCAGGGAGGGGGCTCCCTGCGCGCTCCCCTGAGACCCTCAGAACAGCGCGATGTGTCGCGCTGTTCCGAGGGACTCTCCTCACTGCAGGACCCCGGATCCAAGATGGCCACCGGGTCCTGCAAGGAGGCGGCTTCCTCAGTGCCTGCTGAGAGCAGGCACTGAGAAGCCTGCAGCGATGCCAGAGCGATCGTTGGTGTGACAAAGTGCTGTGCACACTGTCACACCAGCGATCTGACCCTACACAGTGATGTCCCACCCTGGGACAAAGTAAAAATGTAAAAAAAATAAAAATAAACGTGTAAAAAAAATTCCAAAATAAAAGAAAAAAAACAAATATTCCCCGATAAATTCATTTCCTCATGTAAATTAAAAAAACTAAACAATAAAAGTGCACATATTTGGTATCGCCGCGTCCGTAACGACCCGCCCTATAGAACTGTACCACTGTGAACCCCTTAAAAAAAAAAAGCAAAAAATCAATGTTTTATCATCATACTGCTGAACAAAAAGTGTAATAACACGCGATCAAAAATACGGATATAAATAGCCATGGTACCGCTGAAAACGTAATATTGACCCGCAAAAAATGAGCCACCATACAGCATCATCAGCAAAACAATAAAAAAGTTATAGCTCGCAGAATAAAGCGATGCAAAAATAATTATTTTTTATATAAAATTGTTTTTATTCTATAAAAGCGCCAAAACATAAAAAAATTATATAAATGAGGTATCGCTGTAATCGCACTAACCCGAAGAATAAAACTGCTTTATTAATTTTACCACATGCAGAACGGTATTATCGCCCCCCCCCCCAAAAGAAATTCATGAATTGCTGGTTATTGTTCATTCTAACCTCCCAAAAATCAAAATAAAAAGCGATCAAAACATGTAACATGCTCAAAAATGGTACCAATAAAAACGTCAACTCGTACCGCAAAAAATAAGACCTCACATGACTCTATGGGCCAAAATATGCAAAAATTATAGCTCTCAAAATGTGGTGATGCAAAAACTATTTTTTGCAATAAAAAGCGTCTTTTAGCGTGACAGTTGCCAATCATAAAAACCCGCTATAAATAGTAAATCAAACCCCCCTTTATCACCCCCTTAGTTAGGGAAAAATAATAAAATAAAAAAATTTATTTATTTCCATTTTCCCATTAGGGTTAGGCCCTGTGCACACGTTGCGATTGTGCTGTAGATCTGCAGCGGTTTTGGCGCCACGGATTTGCAGCAGAACCGGACGCCATGTACAGTACAGTGTTAGTGAAGGGAAAAAAAAAAGCTGTGCACATGATGCGCAATTTTCCACGCGGATTTGGTGCGGTTTTAAAACCGCCGCATGTCAATTCTTTGTGTGGATTCCGCAGCGGTTTTACACCTATTCCAATATAGCAAAATCAGCACGGAAGAATCCGCAAGTAAATCCACAATGTGTGCACGGGGCCTTAGGGTTAGGTTGCGGCTAAAGTTAGGGTTAGGGTTGGGGCTAAAGTTAGGGTTAGGGTTGGGATTAGGGTTAGGGGTGTGTTAGGGTTAGGTCTGTGGTTAGGGTTATGGTTAGGGTTGGGACTAGGGTTAGGGGTGTGTTGGGGTTAGTATTGGAGTTAGAATTGGGGGGTTTCCGCTGTTTAGGCACATCAGGGGCTCTTCAAATGTGACAGATCTTAATTCCAGCCAATTCTGCGTTGAAAAAGTCAAACGGTGCTCCTTCATTTCTGAGTTCTGCCATGCGCCCAAACAGTAGTTTACCCCCATATATGGGGTATCAGCGTACTCAGGACAAATTGCACAATAACTCTTGGGGTCAAATTTCTTCTGTTACCCTTGGGAAAATAAAAAAATGATGGCGAAAATATCATTTTTGTAAAAATAAAATGATTTTTTTGTTTTTACGGCTGTACGTTATAAACTTCGGTGAAGCACTTGGGGCTTCATAGCGCTCACCACACAGCTAGATAAGTTCCTTGTAGGGTCCATTTTCCAAAATGGGGTCACTTGTGGGGGTTTTCCACTGTTTCGGCACATCAGGGACTCTCCAAATGCGACATAGCGCCCGCAGACCATTCCATCAAAGTCTGCAATCCAAAACGTCACTATTCCCTTCCAAGCCCCGACGTGTGCCCACACAGTAGTCTTCTTCCACATATGGGGTATCAGCGTACTCACGGCAAATTGGACAACTTTTGGGGTCCAATTTCTCCTGTTACTCTTTTGAAAATAAAATATTGGGGCAAAAAAAAATCATTTTTGTAAAAAAAAAAAGAAAAATTTTATTTTTATGGCTGTACGTTATAAACTTCTGTGAAGCACTTCGGGGTTCAAAGTGCTCACCACACATCTAGATAAGTTCCTTGGGGGGTCTATTTTCCAAAATGGGGTCACTTGTGGGGGGTTTCCACTGTTTTAGGCACATCAGGGGCTCTCCAAACGCAACATGACGCCCGCAGACCATTCCATCAAAGTCTGCAATCCAAAACTTCACTACTTCCTTTCCGAACCCTGACGTGTGCCCATACAGTAGTTTTCTCCCACATATGGGGTATCAGCGTACTCAGGACAAAATGGACAACAACTTTTGGGGTCCAATTTCTCCTGTTACCCTTGGGAAAATAAAAAGTTGGGGACTAAAAATCATGTTTGTGGAAAAAATATGATTTTTTTATTTTCATGCTCGGGCGTTATAAGCTTTAGTGAAACACCTGGGGGTTCAAAGTTCTCACCACACCTCTAGATAAGTTCCTTGAGGGATCTAGTTTTCAAAATGGTGTCATTTGTGGGGGGTTTCACTGTTTAGGCACATCAGGAGCTCTCAATATACGACATGACGTCCAGCCAATTCTGCGTTGAAAAAGTCAATTGGCGCTCCTTCCCTTTCGAGCTCTGCCATGCACCCAAACAGTGGTTTACCCCTATATATTGGGTATCAGCGTACTCAGGACAAATTGCACAACAACTTTTGGGGTCTTGTTACCCTTGGGAAAATAAAAATTGGGGTGAAAAGATCATTTTTGTAGAAAAAATATGATTTTTTAATTTTACGGCTCTACGTTATAAACTTGTGTGAAGCACTTGCGGGTTCAAATTGCTCACCACAGATCTAGATAAGTTCCTTAGGGGGTCTAGTTTCCAAAATGGGGTCAATGCTTGGGGTTTCCACTGTTTAGGCACATCAGAGGCTCTCCAAATGCAACATGGCGTCCAATCTCAATTCCAGCCAATTTTGGTTGGAAAAAGTCAAATGGTGCTCCTTCCATTCCGAGCTCTGCCGTGCACCCAAACAGTGGTTCCCCCCCACATATGGGGTATCAACGTACTCAGGACAAATTGGACAACATCTTTTGTGGTCCAATTTCTCCAGTTACCCTTGGAAAAATAAAAAATTGGTGACTAAAATATAATTTTTGTGGGAAAAAAATAGGATTTTTTATTTTCATGCCTGGGCATTATAAACTTGTGTGAAGCACTTGGGGTTCAAAATGCTCACCACAGATCTAGATAAGTTCCTTAGGGGTCTAGTTTCCAAAATGAGGTCACTTGTGGGGGGTTTCCACTGTTTAGGCTCATCTGAGGCACTGCAAACGGAACATGACCCCATCAACGTCTGCATTCCAAAACGTTATTACTTCCTTTCCAAGCCCTGCCGTGTGCCCAAACAGTTCCCTCCCCACATATGGGGTATCAGTGTACTCAGGACAAATTGAACAACAACTTTTGGGGTCCAATTTCCTTGGGAAAAATCAAAAATTGGGGACTAAAAAATCATTTTTGTGGAATTTTTTTTTTTTTTCACACTCAGGCATTTTAAACTTTTGTGAAACACTTGGGGGTTCAAAATGCTCACAATAGATCTAGATAAGTTCCATAGGGGGTCTAGTTTCCAAAATGGTGTCACTTGTGGGGGGTTTCCACTGTTTAGGCACATCAGGGGCTCTCCAAACGCAACATGGCGTCCAATCTCAATTCCAGCCAATTTTAGTTTGAAAAAGTCAAACGGCGCTCCTTCACTTACGAGCTCTGCCGTGTGCCCAAACAGGGGTTTTCCCCCACATATCGGGTATTGGCGTACTCAGGAGAAATTGCACAACAACTTTATCTGTCCATTTTCTCCTTTTACCCTTATGAAAATAAAAAAAAGTTTGTAAAAGATCATTTTTGTGACTAAAAAGTTAAATGTTCATTTTTTCTTTGCAAAGACCTTAACCAGAGCTCTGTAGCACTGCCTCTCACATGAGTAATACACTCCACAGACCTCATCACTCTCTGGGACATATTCTGTAATTACTCCATTGTTGATCAAAACCATGCAAAAATTAAGTTCTGCCTTGTTGGGTAGTTTCCAGAAGAAGTGCGTAGGCTTGTGCAGATTGGTCAATGGCACTCCTGGCTCTTTCCCTTGAAGAAACTGCTTCAAAGTAAAATAAGGTTTGTACACGTTCCTGACATGGGTTTCAAGCCTGACAGACTGACCACACTACAAGCCCTCGCTTCAAACACTGTAATTTAGAATTTAATTCAAATGATTTTGGTTTCTGGTAGAATCCAATTTCCTGACATTGATCATACAGCTCCCCCAACTCCTGTATTATATTCACCTTACAGTGGGTTCACCCGCTATGACAGTGGCTCCATTGGTATCCAGTGGCCAAAATAAATTGTGTAGCTCACAAAACTCAGGTTTCACGGCACATTCAAATGGGCATGTTTTAGCTGCCATTGTAAAGTGATGGGGAATATGTATTCCACTATCTAGCTAACAATTTGGAATGAGGGAGGGACTTCCCAAATATAGGAGTGAGAGCTCTCCAAAATGTAAGATACAGGGCCTCCTGATGGCCCTTCCCAAAATCAGGTTTCATGGCACCTGCTGGCCCTCTGAAAATGTTAAGCGGGGGCAGCATGATGAGATGGCGGTGGACGTGGTGGTGATGGTGGGCGAAGCACAAAATTCAAACAGCATGTATGAAATGGCATTGTAAAGTAAATGGAAATATGTATTTCACTATCTAGCTAACAATTTGGAATGAGGGATGGACGTCCCAAATGTAGGAGTGAGAGCCCTCACAAATGTTAAAGGCAAAATTAGAGCCAAAAGGCTCCATGTGAACATATGCTAAAGGGAAGGTATTATTTTTTTAAAAAAATTTTTAATTTTTATTTTGCATTACATACATGTAATTTTTAAGGAAAATATGTTTCTTAGCATTTTTCCCTTTAAAAAAAAAAATTAGGTTTGGATTGATAGGTCTTTTTATAAATACGTAAAACCGGCTCAATAGTTTGACAACATTATTACCACAAAGCATATGTGAGTCAGAAAGGCATGCAGGCATCTTCTCCATGCTGTTCCCATGTAGTTTAGCTCTTTACCATCAATTTCAGCTCCCAGACTAGAGTTGAGCGAAACAGGTTGGTCAGATTCAAAAGTCAC
>JARQOD010002033.1:0-45000 GCA_033576555.1 Oophaga sylvatica
AAATGGGGTCACTTGTGGGGGGTTTCCACTGTTTAGGCACACAGGGGCTCTCCAAATACGACATGGCGTCCAATCTCAATTCCAGCCAAAAAAGTCAAATGGCGCTGCTTCCCTTCCGAGCTCTGCCATGCGCCCAAATAGTGGTTTACCCCCACACATGGCGTATCGGTGTACTCAGGAGAAATTGTACAACAAATATTGTGGTTCATTTTCTACTGATACCCTTGACAAAACTTAAAAAAATTGTCGAAAGAAAAATTTTGGGAAAAAAAGTTAAATGTTCATTTTTTCCTTCCACATTGCTTCAATTCTTGTGAAGTACCTAAAGGGTTAATAAACTTCTTGAATGTGGCTTTGAACACGTTGAGGGGTGCAGTTTTTAGAATGGTATCACTTTTGGGTATTTTCTGTCATATTGACCCCTCAAATTCACTTCAAATGTGAGGTGGCCCCTAAAAAAATGGTTTTGTAAATTTTGTTGGAAAAATTAGAAATTGCTGGTCAACTTTTAACACTTATAACTTCCTAACAAAAAAAAATTTTGGTTCCAAAATTGTGCTGATGTAAAGTAGACATGTGGGAAATGTTATTTATTAACTAATTTTTCTGACCTATCTCTCTGATTTAATGGCATAAAAATTAAAAGTTTGAAAATTGCAAAATTTTCAAAATTTTTGCCATATTTCCGTTTTTTTCATAAATAAACGCAAGTTATATTGAAGAAATTTTATGACTATCATGAAGTACAATATGTCACGAGAAAACATTCTCAGAATCGCCAAGATCCGTTGAAGCGTTCCAGAGTTATAAGCACATAAAGTGACAGTGGTCAGAATTGCAAAATTGGCCTGGTCTTTAACCTACAAAATGGCTTGGTCATTAAGGGGTTAAAACACCCGATTAGAGATAATGACTAGGGACTCAAGGTAGTGGTCTTATGGGGGGTGAAGGGTGGGAAAGTGTTATAATATATACCTAAAACTCCCCCTAGTAGGCCCTAGAATCTGATGGCCTACCTGACAGCGGAGGTTGGCACCCTAATATTGCGATGTGGCGCCACCCGCTCAACGACGGCTATCCCTTCAATCTCTAGAACTCGCTATTCTCATACAAAGGAAACACATAAAACAGAACTGCGCTTGGGTCCAAATAGATCTAGTGCATCTGTATCAGATTATGCACATCTGGCCACTAATAGGCGTGGATCTCCACTAATGAATGCATACAACCTAGATCTCCACTACTGTAATCTAAGTGAAAGAGAAAATCCTAACCCACTTTAATAGTTTATGAAATCAGAAACAGCAATAGAGATGTAATAAAAGCCTAAAGCCTGTCATATAGACTAGCTAACAATCCCGCAGCAATAGTGTGGCAATCAATGTTGGGGACCCACTGCTGTATAGAGATGAAATTTCCAATGTGGTTAAAAAGACGATATTCTCAACCTATTCCGATAAAACACATAGAGGGACAATAGTACTCCAATCATGAAGTGCGGATGTGCTCAAAAACAGTTAGTAGCTCAGAAATGTAAGGAAAACTTAGCTACATATTGAAGGTGAATCCCTTGTTCCAGCTATCCGTGTTTGCTTGGGGGTTCATCAGGGAACTTGCATAATGAAGGCACCTTAATAGGTCTGAGAGCTGGGGACGGGTATCAGTCTGCCCACCCCAAGGAGTCTCTGTGCTGTATGTTGTGATCTAAGGAACATCAATATCTCTGGAGATGGACTTATAATTTGTAGCTATGTTTAGGGTCATTGCCTTGCTGGATAGTGAACCTACGCCCCAGTCTCGTCTTTTGGAGCCTCAAATAGGATTTCCTCCAGGATTGCCCTGTATTTAGCTCCATCTTCTCATGAACTCTGACCAGATTCCCCTGTTCCTTCTGAAGAACAGCATCTCCACAGCACAAAGCTGCCACCACCGTGTGTAACGGTAGGGATGGTGTTTTCAGGATGAGGTGCAGTGTTTAGTTTTTTCACCACACATAACATTTTGCATTAAGCCCAAAAAGTTCTGCTTTGGTCATTTGCCTCATGCTAGCTGAGTCCCCTACATAGCATTTTGCAAACAGATTGCCACTTTTTCATAATGTTCAGATTTGTGGAATATACAACTAAAGCTGGGGGGACACGGCCGTTGATTCTCCCATGCGAGATAGTTTAAAGCAAAATGCTAATGTCGCTCAAATCAAACTCTGAGTTTGATCCGGGTGGCACCTTAGTGTGACCGAATTATCGGAAAAGAATCAGAGCACACGTGCGGAGAAGACACAGAACTTAATTTCTTCTTTGTTGTCTATGTCCGTGGTAATCTGACTGCACTCGAATGACATCCAAGTGCAGTCCAATGTTTCACATGCAACCCATAGACTTATATAGGTGAGTGTGATCCGCTTGTCAGATGCACTCGCAGTATCTTATATGCTCATGTGAGCCAGCCCTAAGGGTATGTTTCCACATTCAGTTTTGGCAGCGCTTTAAACGCAGCAGATACCCGCTCAGTGTAAAGCGCTGCCAGCTTTTGTACGTGCGGTGATTCCTTATGTATTCATTGAAGACATGCGGAATCACCGCATCCTATACATAGAAGGGATTTATTTATTTTGTGGAAAATGAGCGTTTCCGCAAGATAAATTGACATGCTGCGGTCTAGAAAGACGCGCCACATGTGCGTATACGCAGGGAAGCCGAAGGTGTCCCTGCACGCATAGTGGAGATGGGATTTCATAAAATCCCCTCCACTATGCTGTAACACCTGACCGCTGCGGCTGAATCCACAGCAAATACTGAACGTGGAAACTTACTCGAATAGTTGTCCTTAGGACAGATTCTCTCTCTCATGAGCTGTAAATCACTGCAGCTCCTCCAGCATGACCATGAGCCTCCTGACTGCTTCTCTAATTAGTGCTGTCCTTGCATGGGATGTATGTCAGTTTTTAGGTTGACGGCCCTTTCTTGTTAACAGTTGTGCCATGTTCCTTCCAGTTTTGGATGCTGGAGTGAACATTGCTGTGTGAGATGTTCAGAGCTTGGTTTTTTTTTTTTTGTAACCTAGCCCTGCTTTACTCTACTCCAACTTTATCCCTGACCTGTCGTGTGTGTTCCTTGATTTTCATGATGCTGTTTAATCCCTAAAGTTCTGAAATAAACATCTGAGGCCTTCATAAAACAGCTTTAGTTTTACCAAGGCCAAATTACACACAGGTGGACTGAATTGACTAATTCTGTGACTTCTGGAGGCAGTTGGTCACTCAGATATTATTTACCAGTATCATACTACAAGGGGCTGAATACAAATGCATGTCACAATTGTTAGACTTACAATTTTTTATCATTTTAAAAATATATCCTTTCATTTACAGTTCACTAGTATTTTCTACTTTGTGTTGGTATCACTTAAAATCACAAAAAAATCCATTTAAATTTGTAGTTGTAACAAGAAAAAAATGTGAAAAATTTCACGGGGTACAAATTTTTTTCAATGCCCTGTATGTAATGCTGCCTTATATACTGCCAAGGGGATAAAAACAATAAAAAAGGTTCTTTAGGAGGTTTCCCAAGCAATTCCCAGCAATCGGTCTGTAAAAAATGAGTAGCACACAGATGCCATTTATATGCTGTCCAAATTTTTTTTGGGTGCTATGCATGTCAGCATCTTTTCTGCTGCCATTGATTCATAGAATGTTAGAGAATGTTAGTTGGGAGGGACCTCAAGGGTCATCGTGTCCAACCCCCTGCTCAATGCAGGATTCACTAAACCATCTCTATTTGAAGACTTCCATTGAAGGAGAAGTCACCACCTTTTGTGGTAGCCTGTTCCACTCATTGATCACCCTCACTGTCAAAAAGTTATTTCTAATATCTTATTTGCATTTTCTCCTTTTCAGTTTCATTCCATTGCTTCTCGTATTTCCATGTGCAAATTAGAATAATGATGACCCCTCTACACTGTGACATCCCTTCAGATATTTGTAGACAGCTATTAAGTTTCATCTTAGGCTTCTTTTTTGCAAACTAAACATTCCCAGATCTTTTAATCGTTCCTCGTAGGACATACTTTGCAGTCCACTTACCATCCTGGTAGCTCATCTCTGAAATTGCTCCAGTTTTTCCATGTCTTTTTTAAAATGTGGTGCCCAGAACTGGACACAGTATTCCAGATGAGGCCTGACCAAGGAGGAGAAAAGAGGAATAGTTACTTTGCGTGATTTTAGACTCTATGCTTCTCTTAATACATCCTAGAAGTGTGTTTGCCTTTTCTGCTGCATCACACTGTTGACTCTATTGTAGTGTTGAGCATTCCGATACCGCAAGTATCGGGTATCGGCCGATATTCGCGTTATCGGAATTCCGATACTTAATTCCGATACTTTTTCAATATCGTATACCGGAATCGGAAGTTCCCATAATTCTTTGAGAGGCAATGTGATTTTAGTCAGCCAATGAGGAATCCTACGAAGTGTGGGCACATCCTGTAATGCTGCGGTCATCTTAACTAATGGCATGGCTGTGATTGGCTGCTGAAATGATGTCAGAATGCACTATAAAAGGCGCCGCCGCCATTTTAGCGTCACTGTGCTGTGAATTCAGATAGGGACAGAACGCTGCTGTGCTGACTCTGAGGGACAGTTAGAGATTGCGATTTAGTGTACTGTGCTGTAGGCAGGCTATCACCAACCGCTGTGTAAAGCTTCCTTTTGCCTGCAGTGTTGTTTTAACAGCTCTGCAAGGTGTGTGTGAGTGCAGGTGACGCTGCAGTTTGCTCTGCATCCAACGCTGTCTGTAGGCATCTGCACGTGTCACTCACAGACTCTTTTTTTTTTTTCTTTAGTGTAATTCTAGCTGCTCCATTCAATAGAAATTATAGTGTGATGCGCTTTCATCCGTATACAATACATTGGTTGCAAACACTATAGAAGTAGACAAAGGAGTAGCCTTTCACAGATTGTGAACAGTTGTGTTTCAGTGTTCACTGCAGTCTGTGTTTTTTTTTTTTGAGTGCACATCACGCTCCAGTTACTTGTTCAAGCACTGCTGCTTGTACTCTGCTGAGCGTGTCTCAGTGCCTCATCCTTTTCATTTATCTCCAATTGGTTCTGCTCCATTCCATTTAAAATAAATATAATCTATTAGTGTGACGCGCTTCCATCCGTATCCAATACATTGGTTGCAAACACTATAGAAGTAGACAAAGGAGTAGCCTTTCCCAGATTGTGGACAGTTGTGTTTCAGTGTTCACTGCAGTCTGTGTTTTTTTTTTTTTTGAGTGCACATCACGCTCCAGTTACTTGTTCAAGCACTGCTGCTTGTACTCTGCTGAGCGTGTCTCAGTGGCTCATCCTTTTCATTTATCTCCAATTGGTTCTGCTACATTCCATTTAAAATAAATCTAATCTATTAGTGTGACGCGCTTCCATCCGTATACAATACATTGGTTGCAAACACTATAGAAGTAGACAAAGGAGTAGGCTTTCCCAGATTGTGGACAGTTGTGTTTCAGTGTTCACTGCAGTCTGTGGTTTTTTTTTTTTGAGTGCACATCACGCTCCAGTTACTTGTTCAAGCACTGCTGCTTGTACTCTGCTGAGCGTGTCTCAGTGCCTCATCCTTTTCATTTATCTCCAATTGGTTCTGCTACATTCCATTTAAAATAAATCTAATCTATTAGTGTGACGCGCTTCCATCCGTATACAATACATTGGTTGCAAACACTATAGAAGTAGACAAAGGAGTAGCCTTTCCCAGATTGTGGACAGTTGTGTTTCAGTGTTCACTGCAGTCTGTGTTTTTTTTTTTTTTGAGTGCACATCACGCTCCAGTTACTTGTTCAAGCGCTGCTGCTTGTACTCTGCTGAGCGTGTCTCAGTGGCTCATCCTTTTCATTTATCTCCAATTGGTTCTGCTACATTCCATTTAAAATAAATCTAATCTATTAGTGTGACGCGCTTCCATTCGTATACAATACATTGGTTGCAAACACTATAGAAGTAGACAAAGGAGTAGCCTTTCACAGATTGTGAATAGTTGTGTTTCAGTGTTCACTGCAGTCTGTGAGGTATTTTTTTTTTTTTAAATGCAGATCACGCTCCATTTACTTCTTCAACCACCGCTGCGTGTACTCTGCTGAGTGTCTGTCACTGGCTCATCCTTGTCATTTTTCTAAAATTGGTGCTGCTTTATTCTATTTAAAATAATTCAAATCTATTACAGTGACGTGCTTCCATCCGTATACAATACATTGGTTGCAAACAATATAGAAGTACACAAACGGGCCTTTCACAGCTACTGAACATGGGTTTTTAATTTTTAACTAAAATATGTATTTTTTCAAATGACACAAATATAAGTAATGTTGAAGAGGAATAGTCCTACATCCATTGTTTGCACAATATTACAGGTGTACATCATGTCCCTTAATCAACAATGTATTATTATATTTACTTGTATGCTTTTATTTAAAAGCCAAGAACACAGAAGGATAACCTTCGCACTGCAGCTGTTGTCAAAGTTCAACCCACATTATGCACTTCCAACATTGCAGCATTTGAGGCATGATGTGAGTTGGATTTGTCAAAGTTATGGAGGCCTAGTATGAGATGTTTGAACTTTAATTTGAACTTTAATTTGGAGTTAGCAGCATTAATTTTTGTCAGACACGCAGCAGGGGAACAGCAGGCGTTACTGAACCCCACTATCACTATAGCTTGTGTATTGGTCTGTGGACACGACACTTCTGAGCAGCAACTGGCAGTGTTGTAGCCCAGGGAGTATAGCTCAGGTGGTAGAAAGATGAACATAACAGGAGACATGGAAAACGTTGCCAACCAGTTAGTTAATCTGAAACCGGACAGGCAAATTCAGGCGAGATCCATGCCTAGTTCATTTTCAGAAAAGTAAGCCGTTCTACATTATCGGAGGATAGTCGCATGCAACGGTCTGTTAGTACACCACCTGCAGCAGTAAAGACGCGCTCCGATAATACACTGGCAGCAGGGCAAGCCAGCACCTCCAATGCATACTGGCTAAGCTCTGGCCATGTATCCAGCTTAGAGACACAAAACTTGAATGGGGAAGAGCCATCTGGGAGTACACTGAGAGGGCAAGACATGTAGTCTGTCACCATCTTATGGAAATGTTGCCTCCTGCTGACTGGAGCCGTCTCGGATGGTGTAGACATTGGTGGCGCTGCCACAAAACTTCGACACGTTTGGAACATACTGTTCTTGCCCTGTGCAGAGGCGCTGCTTGTGCTCCCTCTTGTTGCAGAGCTGTCTCCACTGCCTCGACGCACAGAGCTGCTTTGTAAATCAGTAGCAGCAGCAGTGCTCTCGGCTGGAATGGAGAACATTATGGATTGCACCAGTGTGTCTTGGTACTTCCGCATTTTACGCTCCCGGTTCAACGGTGTGATGAGGCTTTGTAAGTTGTCCCGGTGGCGAGGGTCTAGGAGGGTGTTGTCATGTGTGCATTGCCACGAAGATCGTCGCGGTTGCACATTCTGACTTCTCACAGCTGAGTTGCTGTTTCTTTGTGTTTGGCAGTTAGGGAGTTAATTCTGTCTGTGCTCAGTTCTGGGACTGGGTGCAGTTTCTCCCGGCTGCAATTAATTATTTGTTGATTGGTTTCCTTTAAATCTCTGGTTGTCTGTGTTGGGAGTTGCCAGTGAAATTCTTCATGCAGACCACAGATAGGATTGTATCTGTATAGACTTAAGTTAAAGAGCTCCTTAGTTGTTTTAAGCTCACCTTGCTTAGAGTTTAATATCCCAGATCATTTATGTTCCTTCTGTGTTTGAGTGTGTATGAAAGTCTGTGTTTTCTCCAGTCTGTCTAATATGTCTAATCTGTGTATTTAGCAGAGATCAGCCCGTATTCCTTTGGTGGTAATCAGTATCCTTCTTAGGACTGATTACAGGGTTCAGGGACTGATAGGAGACAGGGTTAGGCTGGAGACTTGGACCTCTGAACCATTATCAGTACCTCCAAGGTGAGGGATTAGTTAGGACCCCAGTTTAGGGTCAGGTTAGACCCCGGTCCTCCTCTTTCCTGTGACAGTGTATCAAGTCCTCAAGATTAACCCTTAGTTCAACGGATATCGTGTCAGGTAAATCTATTCTATATTTACATGCTGATGTTGCTAATCTATATGTTGTATAGAGTGTTGTTCTTTTAAGAATAGTTTACTGACATCGTACACATATCATAAGACCGCGTGACATTTTCACTGGCCCATAAAATTATTCCCAGTTGCCATGGATCCAGTAGCCCAGCTGGCTCTGCAGTTGCAGGGATTATCCATGGAGCTGACGGACATTAAGTCCAAAGTTTTGTCTCCCTCGGAGCAAACCAGATTTGAACCTAAAGTAGCTCTCCCGGACAGGTTCACTGGTGGGCGAGACAAATTTTTTACCTTCAGGGAAGCATGTAAATTGTATTTTCGGCTTCGGCCTCGATCATCAGGGAGTGAAGAGCAGAGAGTGGGAATTGTTATCTCGCTCCTACAAGGGGACCCTCAATCCTGGGCCTTCTCCCTTCCTCCGGGATCCCCGGCTCTACAGTCAGTAGATCGATTTTTTACTGCCCTGGGTTTGGTATATGATGACCCAGATCGGGTCTCTCTTGCTGAGACAAAATTACGTAAGATACAGCAGGGAGATCGTCCGGCGGAGGAATTTGCTTCTGAGTTCCGTAGATGGGCCACAGATACTCAGTGGAATGACCCAGCTCTTAGAAGCCAGTTTTGTCATGGGCTTTCTGACAAATTAAAGGACGTTTTGGCTCAGTATGATTCTCCTCCATCACTGGAGGCTGCTATGGCCCTAGCTATCCGTACTGATAGACGGCTCCGGGAGAGGTGCGAGGTAACTCCGCCCCCTGTTGTTACTCCACCTACTACTAAAGTCCCTTATGTTGAGGTTCCCCTTGTCTGTTCGGAGGAGCCTATGCAGTTGGGAGGGACATCATTTCGTAGGAGGGGATTGGCGGTACGCCGCAGGACTAGAAGGTGTTTCTTCTGCGGGAAAGAGGGACATTTTGTTGGGGGATGTCCATCCCGTGCCTTGTTGAGCAAAAAGTCGCCGGAAAACTGTTAATCCCAGGTTGTGTGGTGGACGACAACCTGGGAGTATGTATTTCGTCCGCTAGTTCTTCTCAGTTCCTTGTACCAGTGGAGGTGGTGGTTGGTACGAGAGTGGAGAGATTTTCTGTTCTTCTTGATAGTGGGTCCGGGGCTAATCTGGTTGACGCTCAGTTTGCTCAGGCTCAAGGTATGCATCTGAGTGTATTGGTCAAACCGATCCCTATATTCTCCATTGACGCCAGGCCTCTCGGCCAAGGTAGCTTTGTTCATAAGGTTCATAACATTGACCTTCGGGTAGGGGCAATACATAGGGAACTATTATCTTGTTATGTGTTGGAGGGTCTACCTACTCCTATTGTGTTGGGACTTCCTTGGTTGGTTAAACATAACCCTGTGATTAATTGGCAGTCCAGAGATATAAGCCAATGGGGGGAGTTTTGCAAAAGTAACTGCATGAACACAGTCATCAGTGCGGTCGTGCCTAGTACTTTGCCTCCTTTTTTGGAGGACTTTGGGGATGTGTTCTCTGAGGAGGGGTGTCAGGAGTTGCCTCCTCATCGCGTGTATGACTGCTCTATTAATTTACTTCCTGATGCTAAGTTACCTAAAGCTAGGTTATATAACCTTTCTGGTCCTGAGAGGCAGGCTATGAAAGATTATATTTCGGAGAGTCTGGCCAAAGGGCATATTGGACCTTCATCTTCCCCAGTGGCCGCGGGGTTCTTCTTTGTGAAGAAAAAAGATGGAGGCCTACGCCCTTGCTTGGATTTCCGCGAACTTAATCGGATTACTGTTCGAGATCCGTATCCACTCCCTCTGATTCCTGATCTCTTCAATCAAATTGTTGGCGCCAAATGGTTCTCTAAATTGGATCTCAGGGGGGCGTATAATCTGATTAGGATAAAAGAGGGGGATGAGTGGAAAACGGCGTTTAACACGCCGGAGGGACATTATGAGAACCTTGTCATGCCTTTTGGTCTGACTACTGCACCAGCAGTGTTCCAACATTTTGTTAATGACATTTTTCGTCATCTGGTGGGGCTGTTTGTGGTCGTATATTTGGATGACATTTTAATTTACTCACCAGATCTTGTGTCTCACCAGGAGCATGTGAGACAGGTGTTGCAGATCTTGCGAGACAATAAACTATACGCCAAACTGGAAAAGTGTGTATTCGCCGTACAGGAACTTCAGTTTTTGGGTTTCTTGGTGTCAGCCTCCGGTTTCCGTATGGACCCTGAAAAGGTGAGAGCAGTGCTTGAATGGGATCAGCCAGAGGATCTTAAGGCTCTGCAGCGTTTTCTGGGGTTTGCTAACTACTACCGGAAATTTATTTGTAATTTCTCATCTGTTGTCAAACCTCTCACTGACATGACAAGAAAAGGGACGGATTTTTCTAAATGGTCGGACAAAGCTTGCCAAGCTTTTTCCTCTTTGAAAAAATGTTTTGCTTCGGCACCCGTTCTCATCCAACCAGATGCATCTCAGCCGTTCATTGTGGAGGTGGATGCGTCTGACGTAGGGGTGGGTGCTATATTGTCCCAGGGTCCGTCCCCTGGTAAATGGCATCCGTGCGCTTTCTTTTCTAAAAAATTGTCGTCCGCCGAAAGGAATTATGATATCGGCAATAGGGAACTTTTGGCCATTAAGTTGGCTTTTGAAGAATGGCGTCACTTTTTGGAGGGGGCAGTCCACCCGGTCACCGTCATTACTGATCACAAGAACCTGCTGTATTTGGAATCTGCTAAGCGTCTGAATTCCAGACAAGCTCGATGGTCGTTGTTTTTTACCAGGTTTAATTTTGTTGTCACTTATCGCCCTGGATCTAAGAATGTTAAGGCGGATGCCTTGTCTCGCAGTTTCCCAGGGGCCGGGAAAATGGATGACCCGATTCCTATCCTTCAGGAGGGGGTGGTAGTGTCGGCTGTATGTTCTGAGCTTGAGGAGGAGGTGTTAGAGGCTCAGGGGGACGCCCCTGCAGGACCTCCAGGGAGACTGTTTGTCCCAAATCAGTTGAGACAAAAGGTTATTGAGGCACATCATAATTCTGCTTTAGCAGGACATCCAGGGAGTAAGGCTACTTTAGATCTCCTTTCTCGCCGGTTTTGGTGGCCTAACGTTAATAAAGATGTTTTAACTTTTGTCGCGTCCTGTGGGGTTTGTGCTCGCTCTAGAACCCCTCATACCCGTCCGTCTGGGACCCTCTTACCCTTGAAACTTCCGGAGCGTCCATGGACTCATTTGTCTATGGACTTCATCACGGACCTTCCTCAGTCGTCAGGGAAGACTGTCATACTGGTGGTTGTTGACAGGTTCAGTAAGATGGCACATTTCATTGCTCTTCCTGCCCTCCCTAATGCTAAAACTCTGGCGCAGGTGTTCATTGGGGAGATTGTGAGACTTCATGGGTTGCCTTCTGATGTGGTGTCAGATAGGGGGTCTCAGTTTGTGTCCAAGTTTTGGAGGGCATTTTGTTTACGTCGGGGGATGCAATTGTCATTTTCCTCGGCTTTTCATCCGCAGACCAATGGTCAGACAGAGCGTCTGAATCAAAGCCTAGAGACTTATCTTCGGTGTTTTGTCTCAGAGAACCAGGAGGACTGGTCTTCTTTCTTGCCTCTGGCAGAGTTCGCTCTTAACAACAGGCGGAGCGAGTCCACTGGTAAGTCCCCGTTTTTTGGGGCATATGGTTTTCATCCCCAGTTTTGTACATTCAATGGGGGGGTCCCTTCTGGGGTTCCTGAGGAGGAGCGTTTCTCGTCGTCACTTGCTTCAGTGTGGAGAGGTGTATTGAATAATCTGAGTGCTATGGGGAACCGTTATAAACGTATGGCTGATAGGAGGAGAGTTTCTGGTCCAGATCTTAATGTGAACGATCTGGTATGGTTGTCTACCAGGAATATAAAACTTAAAGTTCCCTCCTGGAAGCTGGGCCCCAGATTCATCGGGCCGTACAGGATCAGTTCCATAATTAATCCTGTGGCATTTCGTCTGGACCTCCCTCCTACGTTTAAAATCCACAATGTGTTCCACAAGTCATTACTTAAGAGGTACGTGGCACCAGTCATACCATCACCTCTACCTCCTCCTCCAGTGGTGGTCAATGGTAACTTGGAGTTTCAAGTGTCAAAGATCATTGACTCACGTCTGAATCGCCGGTCCCTTCAGTACTTGGTGCATTGGAAGGGGTATGGTCCAGAGGAGAGGACGTGGGTTCCTGCGTCTGACATTAACGCAGATCGTTTGGTGCGGACCTTCCACAGAACTCACCCGGGCAAACCTGGCCCTGAGGGTCCGGAGGCCCCTCGTAGAAGGGGGGGTACTGTCATGTGTGCATTGCCACGAAGATCGTCGCGGTTGCACATTCTGACTTCTCACAGCTGAGTTGCTGTTTCTTTGTGTTTGGCAGTTAGGGAGTTAATTCTGTCTGTGCTCAGTTCTGGGACTGGGTGCAGTTTCTCCCGGCTGCAATTAATTATTTGTTGATTGGTTTCCTTTAAATCTCTGGTTGTCTGTGTTGGGAGTTGCCAGTGAAATTCTTCATGCAGACCACAGATAGGATTGTATCTGTATAGACTTAAGTTAAAGAGCTCCTTAGTTGTTTTAAGCTCACCTTGCTTAGAGTTTAATATCCCAGATCATTTATGTTCCTTCTGTGTTTGAGTGTGTATGCAAGTCTGTGTTTTCTCCAGTCTGTCTAATATGTCTAATCTGTGTATTTAGCAGAGATCAGCCCGTATTCCTTTGGTGGTAATCAGTATCCTTCTTAGGACTGATTACAGGGTTCAGGGACTGATAGGAGACAGGGTTAGGCTGGAGACTTGGACCTCTGAACCATTATCAGTACCTCCAAGGTGAGGGATTAGTTAGGACCCCAGTTTAGGGTCAGGTTAGACCCCCGGTCCTCCTCTTTCCTGTGACAGTGTATCAAGTCCTCAAGATTAACCCTGAGTTCAACGGATATCGTGTCAGGTAAATCTATTCTATATTTACATGCTGATGTTGCTAATCTATATGTTGTATAGAGTGTTGTTCTTTTAAGAATAGTTTACTGACATCGTACACATATCATAAGACCGCGTGACAGGTGTACACCCAATAATCAGACGTGGTGTGAATGTGTTCGATGCGGCGGTCGTTTCTCAGCCACTGCAGCATGAAATCAACCATGTGCTGCAGATTCCCAACTGGCCAAGAAACGTTGTCCCCTGCAAGAGGCGTCATCTCTGCCTGCTGTGCATCACCCCACCCTTGGTCTACATACTGACTAGAGCATTGTCTACCTCCCTCTGGAGCGATGTCTTCCTCCTCCATTGACTCCTCCTCATCCTCCTCACAAAGTCCTTCAAATACATATAAATTTACAAAATTTAAAACTCAAAATTTAAAAACTTTGTATCATAATTCTGTAACATCAGTTTATGGAAACACAATAGCATTACAAAAGGATAGACAAAAAATGTACATTATGTGCTTTGTAAATACATTAAAAGTTTGTAATGGTTATGAAAATATAGACAGCGACTCTGGAGGTTCAATTGTTGATACAGCATGGTACTTTGAAAGTCTCCAGCCCTTTGTGAGGAACCACGTTGCGCTGACTGTCCAGAGGGTGATGGAATTTGTGACTCCTCATCCTCCACCTCTTCCAAAACCTCATGCCTTAGTGCTTGCAGTGTTTTTTGAAGCAGGCAGATAAGGGGGACAGTCAGGCTGACTAGTGCATCATCTGCACTCGCCATCCGCGTTGACTCATCAAACGCACGCAAAACGTGGCAGATATCCTTCATAGAGTTATTCGCCACTCATTACACTGGCAGTGGCTGCCCATTCATTATAGGATCCAATTCTAATTACTGGTTCTCACCAACAAAGCTCTCCACAGCGCAGCACCCCCTACATCTCCTCCCTTATTTATATTTATCGGCCTAACCGACTGCTGCACTCTGCAAACGACCTTCGACTAACCTCTGCACTAATCCGTACCTCCCACTCCCAAGTCCAAGACTTCTCCCGCGCTGCGCCAATCCTCTGGAATGCTCTACCCCAAGAAATTAGGACTATCCGCAATTTGGATGGTTTCAGGCGCTCCCTCAAAACACATTTGTTCACAGTGGCCTATCACATTCACTAATCAAAGTCATTCTATGTGTAATTCTGTGTGTGTAGCCCATTCACTATCTCCATGCATCCCTCACTCCCTTAAAATGGCTGGACCATCATTGTAAAAACACCATTGTATATAAACACCTGTACTTTGTATCTCCCCCACCTCATTGTAGATTGTAAGCTTTCACCAGCAGGGGCGGCTGATTTTGCTTTAATTATTGTATTGTTAACGTTGTTACTTATGACTCGTGTTTTGAAACTGTTAAACTGTAAAGCACTGCGGAATATTATGGCGCTATATAAATAAATAATATTATTATTCTTATTATAGAGGCCCACTCAGTAGTGGTGAAGTGTGAACGGCGCAAATTGCGAGTTGACTGCGCCTGATGCAGCTGATACTCCATTACTGTTGGCTGCTGCTCACACAACCGCTCCAACATATGTAACGAGGAATTACACCTGGTGGGTACGTCACATATGATGCGATGTTCATGAAGGTGAAATCTGCGTTGCAGAGCTGCAATCAGCGATCTGGCCATGCTGGAACGTCGCAAGTGAGCGCACTCTAGGCGGACCTTGTGCAGCAGTGCATCAAGATCCGGATAGTCCCTCAAAAAACTCTGCACGACCAAGTTGAGCACATATGACAGACATGGTATGTGAGTGAGGTTGCCAAGGCCCAGAGCTGACACCAGATTTCGGCCATTGTCACACACTACCAAGCCTGCCTGTAGATTCTCTTCCAAAAACCACACGTCGCTCTCCTGCTTTATGGCATTACAGAGCTCCTGCGCTGTGTGGCTAAGATTCCCCATGGAAATTAATTTCAGGACGGCCTGTTGACATTTGGACACGGCTGTGCTCATATCGGTCGCAACAGGTAAACGTTCACGGGTCCATGTGGAGGTAGACCGTGACGGCTCCTGCAGCGATGATTCTGAGGAACTGGAGTAGGAGGAGGAATCAATGTGTACAGACTTGATTCCTGCAATCCTTGGAGTTGGCAGAACACGTACAGCGCCACTCGCAAGATCAGTACCCGGCTGCACAACATTGACCCAATGGGCAGTGAGGGAAAGGTATTGTCCCTGGCCATGGGTGTTAGAACCCTCTTGTTAGGTTTTGTTTCAGTTTGCTGGTCACATGACCTTTTTTCCCTATTTAGTCTGGCTCCGCCCTTCTGGCTTTGCTTGACTTCATTGTATTATCTACTGTTAAGCTAGCCGGGTGCTTAGGTGCCTTAATCTGTCAGTTTTGCTTGATGTTAGGATCACAAAGTATTTATTTTTCTGTTTAATTATCCATGCTACAATTTATGTTAGGAGGTGTCCACCTTTTCTCCCAGTCCCTAGATCTTGTAGGGATTACTCCCTCGCAACTATAGGTCTTCGTTCACACTAGATGAGGACTTTAGCGGGTCTGGTCGCAGGATCAGGTTCCCCGTTACATCGTAGGGATTCAGCTTAGTTGTATTGTAGGGACAGAATTCCCTTCTTTCCTTACTGGTTGTAGCAGATCATAACAATGGGTACTGGTCCACGCATCGGTGGTCAGGTGGACCTTGCTACTGAGGGCTTTTAGTAGCGCATGTTTAATTTTTCCTCAACATGCTTTTGCAGACCAGGGACGGCTTGCCTGCTGAAATGAAATCGGCTTGGCACATTGTATTGTGGGACTGACAATGATATTCAGTTACGGAAACTGTCTGTCTCCACCAGCCTGAATCACAGCATTTCAAGGGACAGGAGTTTTGCAATGCCAGCATTCAGAGCCTGTGCTCGTGCATGGTTTGCGGAGTATGGCCGTCTTTTATCCCATGCCTGTGCTACCGATGGCTGTTTTGTGGCCTGGGAGTGTGAGGATGACAGGGAACTTGCTGCTGTGTGTGGAATAACAGTTTGTCTCTGGACAACAGTGGCCGAGGTTCTTCCATGGCGATCCTGTGAGGAAGCAGAACCAGCTGTGTGTGAGCTCGATGAAGAGGCTTCAACACAACCTGAAGATGTAGGTGCTGCTGTAGGTTGGCCTACATCTCCAGTGTGTCTTTGTAACTCAACTACGTGCTTTGTCCGCACATGTTTCCACATATTTGTGGTATTGAGGTGACTGACACTTTTAGCTATTTTTAATTTTTGATTACACAGCTTGCATTTCACATAGCAAATATCATGTGCAAGTGTGTGAAAAAAGGACCACGCAGTGCAAGTCCTGGGAGCGCACGTTTTGACTTTTGGAAGACAACTGCTCCGAACAGGTGCCAAACTGGAGGCTACAGGCAACCGAGTCTGCAGCCTAACTCTCCCTCCTGTTTGTACCGTTGGGGCAATGTCTTCCTCTATCTTCCTTCTATCACTAACCATTTCTCTAGGCCTCCCAGCTTTCAACCAAAGTACTGGTTCTCAGCCACAAAGCTATCCACAGTGCAGCACCCCTCCTACATCTCCTCCCTCATTTCTATCTATCGGCCTAACCGACTGCTGCGCTCTGCAAACGACTTTCGACTAACCTCTGCACTAATACGTACCTCCCACTCCCGACTCCAAGACTTCTCCTGCTCTACGCCAATCCTCTGGAATGCTATACCCCAAGAAATTAGGACTATCCACAATTTGCATGGTTTCAGGCGCTCCCTCAAAACACATTTGTTCAGAGCGGCCTATCACATTCACTAATCAAAGTCATTCTATGTATTCTGTGTAAGTGTGTGTGTGTCTCTAGCCCATTCACTATCTCCATCCCTCAGTCCCTTAAGATGGCTGGAACATCATTGTAAATGCACCATTGTATATAAACACCTATACTTTGTATCTCCCCCATCTCATTGTACATTGTAAGCTGTCACGAGCAGGGGCGACTTATTTAGCTTAAATTATTGTATTGTTAACGTTGTTTCTTATGACTTGTGTTCTGAAACTGCTAAACTGTAAAGCGCTGCGGAATATGATGGCGCTATATAAATAAATATTATTATTTTTCCTCTGAGCTGCTCCCACCACCTTCCTGTTCCTCATGCCATGTTGGGTCTTGGACCTCATCATCTCCACTACCCTCTTCCAACACCTGCTGTTGGGTGGTCTGGCCAGCACCATGCTCAACAGAAACTAGCACCTGGGTCTCATCATCATCAGATGCGTTCTGCGGTGTGCTGACCATCGGCACTGTCTCACCCGCCTCTTCAGATTCAGAGAGACACAGCTGTTGCGCATCACTGCATACTCCCTCTTCACATTACAGAATGCTGCTTGGCTGGGCCCCTGTTTGCAAGCCAATAGATTCTGAGAACAGAAGCAGACACTCAGCTGGCTCCTGTACAGAACTCTCTGACTGCCTGGGCAATTTGCCAGGCGGTGAAGAGACAGATGGTTGCCCAACAGTGCTGTGGTCCTGAGAGGAGGTGGAAGCAATTGAAGTCGATGCATTGGCTGACATCCAAACAACAACGGCTTCAATTTGTTCTTCCCGCAGCAGGGGGGTACTCCGAGCTCCTACAAAAGTGCGCATAAAGGAACGCTCACGGGGAAAACTGGTGGATGCTGTGTCACTGGGGGCCGCAGCAGCCACAGAATCCCCACGTCCTCTCCCTGAAGAAACTCCACGACCACGTGCCTTACTCCCTGCCTTCTTCATCTTGGTAGATTGATAAAGAAAGTCTGAAAAGTTATAAGGTCTAAGTGTGGTTATTCCGCAGAGACTGCAGTGAACACTGCACACAACTGTTCACTACCCAATGCGTCTCAGCAGGAAGGCAGTCTGTGCGTCAAAACAAAGGCACAAGCATACATCCATGTACCCTGTTTATAAAGCTATATAAAAAAAATTATGTAGTAGTGACGCACACTTTATTGAGGTACAGTATTACATCGCCATTCACCATCTGTGGCTATGCAGTCTCATCTATATATACCTTATCTATCTGTTGTCATGCTTCCAAGTCGACAGTCAGCCATAAATAGCAATTTTCACTATGCACTATGCACTTTTTAAAGGTTATGTTTGTTAATAAAAATGATTATTGCCACATATTATGAGTATTACATGATGGAAATTGTATAATTTTGTATAAAATATTTAGTGACATTATTCAGCAAATGGAACATTTTAGTAATATCACAGATAACTTGTAATGCTGATGATGTTTTGAAGTCAGACATTCATTGTCTATACAATAAAAATGGTGTACATACTGTTACTTATCCATCATTAATGGATTCAGATATGTACTTGTATGCTTTTATGTACAACCGTATAGCAGATTCCTTAACTAATTTATTTTGTGGTTTGCATTGCTGTTCAACATGTTAATGTATGTGTTTATGTTTGTCAATTCTTTATTTATCTAGATATTAGTTTAAATGAAATCATCATCTTATGGTAGTAAAGGTTATCTTTCTCTTGTTTGAAGTATAGACATTTAAAATTGACAGGTAACAAGGAAATTACTTGATCTAGTATTTAAACATCCTCCTTGACCCTGGGCTCCAACACCGCCAGTTGTTGCTCGGAAGTGCTGTTAGCACAGTCAACACTTGCTCCTGTGTTACTGGGGTTCAGTAACGTCAGCTGGTCCTCGGTTGTGCCATTGGCTCTTTTCCTTCTGCTGCCCCTCCGGGTTCCAGTACCGTCAGCTGGTTCTCCGCAGTGCCTTTGGCCTAGGTGCCTCCATGTCGGTATCCGAGTTACAGCAACGTCTGCTGGTCCTTGGTAGTGCTTTGGAGCACAGGTACCTCCTGCTTAGTAACCGTGTCCCAGTAACGTCAGCTGGTCCTCGGTTGTGCCATTGGCTCTTTTCCTTCTGCTGCCCCTCCGGGTTCCAGTACCGTCAGCTGGTTCTCCACAGTGCCTTTGGCCTAGGTGCCTCCATCTCGGTATCCGAGTTCCAGCAACGTCTGCTGGTCCTTGGTAGTGCTTTGGAGCACAGGTACCTCCTGCTTAGTAACCGTGTCCCAGTAACATCAGCTGGTACAAGATTGTGCTACAAATACAAGATACGGAACAAGAGACACAAGAACAATAAGCAGAAGATCTAAAAGCAGAAGAACATGAAGTATAAGACCAAAATGAAGAGCAAAATATATGCTCTAAATTCTAAGCAGAAGAAGACTAAGCAGTGTATGGGGGTGAGTCCGTTCCTCCTCGTGGTGCCCCTGGAAAATGCCTGCTGCTGCAGGCTAAACTGAACACGGACAAATACTGTTGTAATTTAAATCTTTTGTGACAGCAAGAACGGAAGGATGAAAAATTCATACTTTGACAGATTACAAGTACAGGATTCTCAGTCACAAATAAGAATATGATGAAGAAGATGAAGCAGAATATGAATAAGAATAATAGTTTAATAAGAAGAATATGAGTAATGTTAACAAAGATGAATAGCAAGAAGTTTAAGAAGAAGATAAAGAAGGTGAAGATGAAGAATAATTTGATGAAAAAGATGATGCTGCAGAAGATTATGAAGGAGAAAGTGTGTGAAAAGTTAAAAAGGTGAAGATGAAGAGCATGGAAGTTGTGTAATATACATATTTGCCAAAATAGAAAAAACGTTAACAACATTGTCAATTTCTTCGTCAATCCGAACATCTTTAAAAAAAAAATATTTATGCTATTCCATTTGATTGGGTTAAACATCTATGCCTTTAATGTCTCCTCAACCTTCCCCAATACATTCTACATTACTCTTTCTTGTTTTCCTTCATGTACAATTAACCAACAAGGCAAGAATGGGTTTTTTTTAATTTCGATATTTTGTTCCCATAGACTTACATGGGACTTCCGGTATCGGTATCGGGTATCGCCGATATTTTAATGTTATCGGCGATACCATTCCGATTCCGATACTTTTGGATATCGGAAAGTATCGCTCAACTCTACTCTATTGTGATCTATTAGTTTACCCAAGTCATTTTCATATGTGCTGTTGCTTAGTTCTATTCCTCCCATTCTATAGATGTAATTTTCATTTTTCTTGCCCAGATGTAGAATCTTGCATTTCTTCCTGTTAAATAGCATTCTCTTAAGGTACTGTCACACTAAGCGATCGCACCAGCGATCATGACAACGACACAACCTGGCGAGATCGTTGGTGTGATCGCTATATGGTCGCTAGTAGCTTCCAAACAGGAAGATCTCATAAACGACACATCAGCGATCTGTATAACGACCTCGGCGGTCGTTGGGACCTGTCACACAGCATGTATTGTTAAAGATCCCGACCTCGATAGACGTGATTGAACGCAACCTTTTCCACGCCCCTCAGCACAGATTGGTGGTCACTGTATGTCATATGTCACAGCTCTCGCTTAGTAATTGGACGTCCGCGTCATAAAAGACGACGCAAGTGGTTCATACGAATTTCCTGCATCGTTACATACTGCGTCCTGCTAGCCTTCTGCTTTGCAGCTACTGTGATCCAGTCTGTGCCGCTATTGCGTTTGCCCCGGAATCATTTTTTCAGGATCCCAAAAGCGTCTTGTATAAATGGCAAAGATGAAGCGCTGTAGCGACTCTGACAGGATCGCAAAACCCCACACACGATAGTATCCTCGCAACAACGCACAAAGGACTAGATGTTGTGGCCACCAATCGGAGCTGAGGGGCGTTAAAACCTAGTCCTGCCTGCGCCGCTGACATGAGTCGCCAACGAGGTCGCTTGTCGTTCATAAAAGGGTGTCAAACTCAGCAATTCAGGCTCACGAGCGGGACACCAACGATCAAAAAACGGTCCAGAACGTTCGTGCACGATCAGCGACATCGCAGCAGGGGCCACATCGCTGGTACATGTCACACACAGCGACGTCGCTGTTGCGTCATAAAATCACTGTCGCTTTAGCGATATCGCTAGCGATATCGCCTAGTGTGACAGTACCTTAACCCCTTCACCCCCAAGGGTGGTTTGCACGTTAATGACCGGGCCAATTTTTACAATTCTGACCACTGTCTCTTTATGAGGTTATAACTCTGGAACGCTTCAACGGATCTGCGCGATTCTGAGATTTTCTCGTGACATATTGTACTTCACGTTATTGGTAAAATTTCTTCTATATGACTTGCGTTTATTTTTGAAAAAAATGCAAATATGGCGAAAATTTTGAAAATTTTGCAATTTTCAAACTTTGAATTTTTATTCCCTTAAAACAGAGAAATATGTCACACAAAATAGTTAAGAAATAACATTCCACATGTCTACTTTACATCAGCACAATTTTGGAATCAAAATTTTTTTTTCTTAGGAAATTATAAGGGTTAAAAGTTGACCAGCGATTTCTCATTTTTACAACAAAATTTACAAAGCCATTTTTTTTAGGGACCACCTCATATTTGAAGTCACTTTGAGGGGTCTATATAGCAGAAAATACCCAAAAGTGACACTATTCTAAAAACTGCACCCCTCAAGGTACTCAAAACCACATTAAAAAAGTTTATTAACCCTTCAGGTGCTTCACAGGAGCTGAAGCAACGTGGAAGGAAAAAATGAATATTTAACTTTTTAGCCACAAAAATAATCTTTTACAAACTTTTTTTTTTATTTTCACAAGGGTAAAAGAAGAAAATGGACAGATAAAGTTGTTGTGCAATTTCTCCTGAGTATGCCAATACCCATAAGTGGGGGAAAACCACTGTCTTTGTGCACAGCAGAGCTCATAAGGGAAGGAACGCCGTTTGACTTTTTCAAACTAAAATTGGCTGAAATTGAGATCGGACGCCATGTCGCGTTTGGAGAGCCCCTGATGCGTCTAAACAGTGGAAACCCCCCACATGTGACACCATTTTGGAAACTAGACCCCCTAAGGAACTTATCTAGATCTGTTGTGAGCACTTTGAATCCCCAAGTGTTTCACAAAAGTTTTTATAATGCCTGGGTGTGAAAAAAAAAAAACAATTTTCCACAAAAATGATTTTTTAGTCCCAAATTTTTGATTTTTCCCAAGGAAATTGGACCCCAAAAGTTGTTGGCCAATTTGTCCTGAGTACGCTGATACCCAATATGTGGGGCGGGGGGGAAACTGTTTGAGCGCACGGCAGGGCTTGGAAAGGAAGTAGTAACGTTTTGGAATGCAGACGTTGATGGGGGTCATGTTCCGTTTGCAGTGCCCCAGATGAGCCTAAACTGTAGAAACCCCCACAAATGACCACATTTTGGAAACTAGACCCCTAAGGAACTTATCTATAGCTTTGGTGAGCACTTTGAACCCCCAAGTGCTTCACACAAGTTTATAATGCCCGGGCATGAAAATAAAAAATCCTATTTTTTTCCCACAAAAATTATTTTTAGTCACTAATTTTTTATTTTCCCAAGGGTAACAGGAGAAATTGGACCACAAAAGTTGTTGTCCAATTTGTCCTGAGTACGCTGATACCCAATATGTGGGGGGGAACCACAGTTTGGGCGCACGGCAGAGCTCGGAATGGAAGGAGCACCATTTGACTTTTTCCAACCAAAATTGGCTGGAATTGAGATTGGACGCGATGTTGCATTTTGGAGAGCCCCTGATGTGCCTAAACAGTGGAAACCCCCCACAAGTGACCCCATTTGGGAAACTAGACCCCCTAAGGAACTTATCTAGATCTTTGGTGAGCAATTTGAACCCCCAAGTGCTTCACACAAGTTTATAACGTAGAGCCGTAAAATTAAAAAATCATATTTTTTTCCACAAAAATGATCTTTTCACTCCAATTTTTATTTTCCCAAGGGTAACAAGACTCCAAAAGTTATTGTGCAATTTGTCCTGAGTACGGTATGTGGGGGTAAACCACTGTTTGGGTGCATGGCAGAGTTTGGAAGGGAAGGAGTGCCGTTTGACTTTTTCAACGCAGAATTGGCTGGATGCCATGTCGTGTTTGGAGAGCTCCTGATCTGCCTAAACAGTGGAAACCCCCCACAAATGACACCATTTTGGAAACTAGACCCCTCAAGGAACTTATCTAGATGTGTGGTGAGCACTTTGAATGTGGTTTTGAATATTTTTTTTTTTACAAAAATTATTTTTTTCGCCCCCAATATTTTGTTTTCACAAGGGTAACAGGAGAAATTGGACACAAAAATTTGTTGTCCAATTTGTCCTGAGTACGCGGATACCCAATTTGTGGGAGAAAACTACTGTATGGGTACACGTTGGGGCTCGAAAGGGAAGTAGTGACGTTTTGGATTGCAGACTTTGATGGAATGGTCTGGGGGCGTCATGTCGCATTTGGAGAGCCCCTGATGCACCTAAACAGTGGAAACCCCCACAAGTGACCCCATTTTGGAAACTAGACCCCACAAGGAACTTATCTAGATGTGTGGTGAGCGCTATGAAGCCCCAAGTGCTTTACAGAAGTTTATAACGTACAGCCGTAAAAAACAAAAAAAATCATTTTTTTTTTTAAAAAAATGATATTTTTGCCCCCAGTTTTTTATTTTCCCAAGGGTAACAGAAGAAATAGGACAAATTGCACAATAACTCTTAGGGTCCAGAGTACGCTGATACCCCATGTGGGAGTAAACTACTGTTTGGGCGCATGGCAGAGGTCAGAAGGGAAGGAGCACCGTTTGACTTTTTCAATGCAGAATTGGCTGGAATTGAGATCAGACGTCATGTCACATTTGGAGAGCCCCTGATGTGCCTAAACAGCGGAAACCCCCCAATTCTAACTCCAACCCTAACCCCAACACACCCCTAACCCTAGTCCCAACCCTAACCACAAACCTAACCCTAACACACCCCTATCCCTAATCCCAACCATAACCCTAATACTAACTTTAGCGCTAGCCCTAACTTTAGCCACAACCCTAACCTTAACCATAACCCTAATGGGAAAATGGAAATAAATACATTTTTGTAATTTTATTATTTTTCCCTAACTAAGGGGGTGATAAAGGGGGGGTCTGATTTACTATTTATAGCGGGTTTTTATGATTGGCAGTTGTCACGCTAAAAGACGCTTTTTATAGCAAAAAATAGTTTTTGCATCACCACATTTTGAGAACTATAATTTTTGCATATTTTGGCCCACAGAGTCATTTGAGGTCTTATTTTTTGCGGGACGAGGTGACGTTTTTATTGGTACCATTTTTGAGCATGTGACGTTTTTTGATCGCTTTTTATTTAGATTTTTGGGAGGTTAGAATGAACAAAAATCAGCAATTCATGAATTTCTTTTGGGGGAGGTGTTTATACCGTTCCGCGTGTGGTAAAATTGATAAAGCAGTTTTATTCTTCGGGTCAGTACGATTACGGCGATACCTCATTTATATCATTTTTTGTTTTGGTGCTTTTATAGAATAAAAACAATTTTATATAAAAAATAATTATTTTTGCATCGCTTTATTCTGCGAGCTATAACTTTTTTATTTTTTCGCTCATGATGCTGTGTGACGGCTCGTTTTTTGCGGGACAAGACAACGTTTTCAGCGGTGCCATGTTTATTTATATCGGTCTTTTTGATCGCGTGTTATTCCACTTTTTGTTTAGCGGTATGATGATAAAGCACTGATTTTTTGCTTTGTTTTTATTTTATTTTTTTAAGGGGTTCACAAAAGGGGTTAACTAGTGGGACAATTTTATAGGGGGGGTCGTTACGGACGCGGCGATACCAAATATGTGTACTTTTATTGTTTTATTTTTTTTTTTACAGGAAGAAATGAATTTATTGGGGAATATTTTTTTTATTTATTTTGGAATTTTTTTTTTACACGTTTATTTTTATTTTTTTTACTTTTTTACATTGTCCCAGGGTGGGACATCACTGTAAAATGTCAGATCGCTGGTCTCACAGTGTGCACAGCACTCTGTGAGACCAGCGATCTCACAGGCAGTGCAGGACGCTTCCTCATCGCCTGCTCTCGGCAGGCACTGAGGAAGCCGCCTCCCTCCAGGACCCCGGCGCCATCTTGGATCCGGGTCCTGGGAGGGAGGAAGCCCTCAGAATAGCGCGATCACATCGCGCTGTTCTGAGGGTCTAAGGGGGGTGCGCAGGGAGCCCTCTCCCTGCGCGATGCTCCCCTGTGCCCCCAGTACACCGCGATCATGTTTGATAGCTGTGTGCAAGGGGTTAATGTGCCGGGAGCGGTCCGTGACCGCTCCTGGCACACAGTCCCGGGTGTCAGCTGTGATAATCAGCTGACACCCGGCGGTGATCAGCTGCGCTCCCCCCAGAAGCGCAGCTGATCGCTATGACGTACTATCCCGTCCGTGGTCAGATTGTCACGGGTTTTATGGACGGGATAGTACGTCTGATGTCAGAGAGGGGTTAAAGGGTATGCCACACTAAACAAGGACGCTAACGAGATCGCTAAAAAATGTCACTATTTAGCGATCTCGTTAGTGACGCTGTTGTGTGTGGCATGTAGCAACGACGTGGCCCCTGCTGTGATCTCGCTGATCGTTCACTAGAGTTCTGGACCGTATTTTGATCGTTGGCGTCCCGCTGGTGAGCCTATTTCACTGTGTCTGGCACCTTTTGTGAACGATGTGCGCTGTTTTTTACATCACAATGACCGCCAAAGTTGTTAAGGAGATCGCTAACCGCTTATGCGTCGTTAACGAGATCGCTAAGTGTGGCAGCTACTAGCGACATTAAACCGATCACAAAAACGATCGCATTAGTATGCGTCGTTATTGTGATCGTTAGCGGGAGCGTTTAGTGTGGCAGTACCTTAAGTCACTGCACATTGTTCAAGCTTATCTAGATCCTTCTGAATACTTTCTCTGCTTCTTTAGTGTTAGCTGTCCCTTCTAGCTTTGCATCGTCTGCAAATTTGATTAGTTTATCTTCAGTTCCTTTATCTAGATCATTTATAAAAATGTTGAACAACACTGGGGTCAGGACAGAGCCTTGTGGTACCTCACTTGAAACACTTTTCTAATTGGATGTGCAACCATTTTTACCACTTTTTGAGTACGATCACTGAGCCAGTTATGAATCCACCGAACCATAGCCTTGTCAATCTCATCTTGGTCATTTTTTCAATGAGGATAGTATGAGATACTTTATCAGATGCTTGGCTGAAGTTGAGATATGCTATATCTACCACATTTCTCTGATGCACCCAGTCAGTGATTCCATCCATACCTAGATTGCTATGGGCCTCAAGGTAACTTTTGGGCCTGGGGCCGTACATGTCAACATCTTTTCTGTTGCCAATGATTGGATATAAAGTGTCCAGTAACTGTGTTATTACATAGAATTATTTATGATGTTACTTATCTGCTCATCTTCCTATTCAGGTATCTACAATATTGAATCCTCTCAGTGGAGAACTTCTATATAAGAGAATTTTCCTGATTAACTCATCAAAGATGGAAAAGAACAGTGACAAGATGGCAGAGAGGATATTACAACTCACCCTAGAGATCCTCTTCCGGCTTACTGGAAAGGTGAGAGATTCTGATGACCTCACATTACGTCATTTATATCTATGGGAATAACAGATGGACAGAACTGGAGAGGTGAGGTCTTGGGAAATGTCTAGTGAGTTTTATTAATGTGTCTCTCCATGTCTAGGATTACACGGAAATGAGGAAGACCTCTTGTGACCGCTGTCAGGCCGCTGTGTCTGAGGGATGGGAAAGACCCCTGAGCCCAATCACCGGAGCTCCATCTGGTACATTGATACATGAGGACATCAATGACCAGAAGATCCTAGAACTCACCTACAAGATAATTGAGCTGCTGACTGGAGAGGTGACAATGCTGGGACATTTTACAGTAACGCTATGAAGGGATCGGGGGATGACAGTATCATTGTATGTGTCAGGTTCCTATAAGGTGTCAGGATGTTGCTGTCTATTTCTCCATGGAGGAGTGGGAGTATTTAGAAGGACACAAAGATCAGTACAAGGATGTCATGATGGAGGTTCCCCAGCCTAGCACATTACAAGGTAATAGAGAGGGTTAAATACAGACTATAACTATCTGTATGTAAAGAATGAATTCAGTCCCTGTATGTGTTTCATCCAGTTCTACCCAGTAAGAGGACAACACCAGAGAGATGTCCTCTTCTTCCACAGGACTGTAAACAAGAAGATCCCGATGTTCCTCAGGATCATCAGGTAGATGGAGAGAAGGTGTCATGAGATCTCCCCTATGATGTGTAGACAGCTGTGAAGATCTTGTGCTCAGTCTTGTTTTATCCACCAGTATTATATGATTTATACTTGTGTAATGAGAACGGTGGAGATGTCAGGATTAGAGCTGATCATAGATGTGACTTCTCCATCTGTCTGTGACTTTTACAATATTTGTTACAGGGTGAAGATCTGACCCATATTAATACTACAGAGACATATGTGAGGGTGATAAGCGGTGTAAAGTGGAGATTATTTCAGATAACAGGGCAGGTGAGCATTAGCCTGTATATTTTACTTATTCGCTGATTGGTACAAATATGTGTTTGATTCTATTAAATGAGTACTATTTTCTGCACCGCAAAGTATGCCCTTTGCTGTGCTCCGTGTCGAGTTTTACAAGTTGCCTGATGCATCTCTGTGACATCATCTTCTTAGGCCAGGTACCCTTGTCTTAGTGTTGAGACTTCAGTTATTCTGAATGCTCCAACAATTCTTTCACATTGTGCTGTCATCTTGCATTTGTGTATGATTGCTGCATACCCTCAGTCCGGTTGGTTAATTAATAAGCAAAACAAACTGTTATTGGACTGTTCAGATTGTGCAGTTATTTTTCAACTCTCCTGTTATTCCTGCAGCCTCTCTGTCCTGGCAGATAATCTTCTACTAGCCACCAGGATTATTGCATTGCATTAAGCGTATGAACGGTCATTGTTCATATTGTGCATTTATCTTTGCAAAATGATGGTGGTTCTTCTGCCTCCCTCTGTGCTACTTTGGAGTAGCCGTTTCCCTCTGTTCTGGCCCTATGGTCTACCCTGTGCCCTCCAGCCAACTGTGTCAACGTTTTGTGTCCATGTGCCCACCTTTACCTGCAACTAGGGTTGAGCATTCCGATACTTCCGATACCTGAAATCCAATGTAAGTCTATGGGAACAAAATATCGGAAGTAAATACTTCCGATATTTTGTTCCCATAGACTTACATTGGATTTCAGGTATCGGAACTGGGTTTCGGTATCGGAATGCTCAACCCTACCTGCAACTTCATGATTCCACCTGGAACAAGCTGTAGATTTGTGAACATAGATATACAATTTGCTGGATTCAGTTTAACCAATGTGAGGTTTTCCACGTTTCAGTGTGACATTGCCATCTGCTGCGCTTATTACCCGGTCTGAGACTGAACAAGGCAGTAAGTAGACTAATGGCAAACAGGCCCAAATCCTGCTACTCGTTCAATTTTTTTGATGTAGTTCATGGGGTCAGGTCTCAGGATGTCTTCTCGAGAAAGGACACAATCCAGATATGACTGATCCTGGCTGGTGAGGTGGTGCATCTGCTTTTACTGATGTATGTCAAGTTGGCGCATCTGAACATAAAATATCTGACCCATAATTGCTGTGACTACTTGTGTCACTGACAGAAGTGGTGGAGCATTGACTCTGCAGGAAGTGGAGAGGGACCTTCAGGTCAGACATACAGACAGCAGGTATCTGTTGGGTGAAAGCTACCACAGGCTGAGTATAGAGCTTATCTAGATAATGTTACGGTTTGTCTCACATTTTGCTTTAATAATGAGGGTCTAACAGCATGGCTATCGAGTAGTCGCCACTTTGCTTGATGCTAAAGTTACACCTGTCAGCCTCAAGCAACAAAGAAGTCCGCTTGCTATGTTCACCAGTGTGACTAAATACCATGCTATTTCACTCTCCTCCCCAGTATATGACATTTAGTCTTTCAGCTGCAGATGGAAGGAAAGGAGACACACTAGTTCATAACTAGTGGGTAGGCGGAGCCCCAGATAGGATTAACACCTCAGATTAGAAAGAGTGTTGACCGGCCCCTCCAGCTCGGGCTCCTCCTACTCAGCTCTTCAGTCTAAAATTTGATGTCTCAGAGGATGGTCGCTGCTGGAAGCAGCTCCTCAGAAGATTTTATTATTTTTTATCGGACAAGAGACTTGGATCACCAGAGTGGTCTAGAGGTCTCAGGGGTCTCAGCGCTGCTGGACCCCAACCTCTCCCTTGGCGGATCTGTATTACCCTAATGGTGGTCCCTGCCGGCCCGGGGGGATGAGGATGGCTTCCCTGGCGGAGGCGCAAACCGCGCTGCAGGGGTCACTGCGTCCCCCGCCCTGGAGGGAAGCATGGGCATAGCGCCAGAAACCCCTGGGGGTCCCTGTGGCGCTCGGCTGGTGAGTACCTCACATTTTTATTAAAGTGTGTGTGAGTGCTTTCAGCGGCTGCTGTGGCAGCCGCTGTTACATGTAATGTACATGTTTGGTGACTGTATTCTGTCAGCAGGCAGATGCCTGCAGGACAGGGGGGAGCAGAGAGCGAAGGAGTTCGCGCTCTTTTTTGAAGCCGGCGGGGGGCGTGGCTTCACGCTCCCGGGCTTTCTGTGACAGAAGCGCGCGATTATGCGCTTCTCTTCCGGTTTCTCTCAGCGCGGCGGCCATTAGAAAAGGCTCCATGGGCTCCTTCCTGCTCCGCTCCTCCCGTATAGCATATACATCACCGCGACCAGCTGGGTGAGTGAAACGCCCTCACCCCCACAGCGCAGGAACCTACAGTATCTGTGTAGCAAAAACAGATAGTGTTATCTGGCAGCTGCGGTCTCATATACAGGCCTTATTTTGCCTGGGCTCGCACACCCCTTCTATTAATAAGGGAGTAGTGGGGAGCTGGTGACATTAACCCCTTTTAAAGGGTTAACCTGTTTTCAGCAACCGCATAGGTTCTATCCCAGTTTGGGATCAGAACTTGTAAGGGTTAATTATATCGCTGAATATTCAGCAGATACAGCTGGGGTAGCTCTCTCACTAAGAGCTTTAACCCTTCAGCGGGCTTGCTGCGTCCGCTTGAGAAGCCACACTTTTTTCCTAGTTGCTGACAGGCTTTGACCTGCCATATACTGTGTGAGGGCATGTCGGAACAGGGTCCAGAAGGTGCGGACCGTGTGCCAAATCTGCTTCAGGATCAGTCACGCGTATCTGATACACAGGCCTCGACGTCAAGCGCAGCAATTGGAGGTCACAGCGATGCCAAATTGGATGCTATCGCTCGCTCTATTGATGGCCTTTCTGATCTTTTAGGTCATTGGGTGTCAGCTAGATCCTCTCATGGAAGGAAACGACACAGGCTGGTTTCATCATTTCCGCGTAGCGAATCAGACCTCTCTGATATGGAATGCGGACAGGGTTCTCCTTCAAATTCAGATGGGGAGTTATCCGGTTCGGATAAGGAGCGATAGGGACATTCTGCCTCTTTAGACCGAACAGAGGCTTTTATTGAAGCCATGAGGGAGGCGTTACAGTTGCCGGAGGAGGTAACTACACGTCCTGGTAAGTCGCCTCGGATGTACCAGGAGTACCGTAAGTCGCGAGCGACATTGCCAGCTCTGGATGAGCTTAATGAAGCAGTAGAGAAGGAACGTCTGTGTCCAGATAAACGTTTTCAAGGAACACGTACTATATCCGTGCTCTACGGAGTTGACGGATAATTGGATTTCTTCTCCTGAAGTGGATGTTCCTTTATCCCAGCTCAGTAAATCCTCATTGCTCCCTGTTAAAGGGAAGACAAGTCTGCAGGACCCGCTAGACTCCCTGTTAAAGGGAAGACAAGTCTGCAGGACCCGCTAGACAGAAAAACGGAGATGGCAGCGAAATCCAACTACGAGGCATCGGGTCATGGATTCAAAGCGGTGCTAGGGCTTCCCTGTGCTGGTTGGACCGTATACGAACGGCGTTGCAAAATGGATCTCCGTTATCCGAGATAGATGGACTTCTCGGTTTATTGGAGACTGCAGTTTGTTATAGCTATGATGCAGGTCTGGATACTGCATCACTGTTGTCCAGGGCGCAAGCTTCGGCGGTCACAGTCAGAAGAGCACTGTGGCTTAGACAGTGGACTGGGGACGCAGTGTCAAAACAAGGTTTGCTGTTTCTAGCCTACAAGGGTAGTCAGCTATTTGGATCTGACCTCTCAGAGCTGATTGCAAAGGCGAAAGAAGCAGCTTTACCACAGCGAAGGGCTATGGCTTCTGCGCCTGGCAGGACTGGTGCCGGTAGTGGCCGGCGATCCTTTCGGTCCAAGGGACGATTCGGTCAGTCCTCTTGGGATTGGGTCGTCCCTCTTTCTCGGGAAAAAATTTCACTCAGAAATCCCGCACTCCCTGGAAATCAAATTTCCGTCAAGACAAGCGGGAAGCTGACAAGAAGCCCGCTAAGTCGGACTGACGCCAGGTTTCCATTCGAGGGCTCTCGAGTGGGGGGTCGCCTGCTCCAATTCAAAGCGACTTGGTTTCCCGCGTTCCGGACACCTGGGTAACGCGGGTCGTGTCGGCAGGCTATTTCATAGAGTTTTCTTCTCGACCCCCGGACAGGTTTTGCCAGTCTCGCACACCGTCAGAGCCCGAGTTAATTGCCGCTCTGCTGCGAGAGGTCGACTCCCTTCTGCAGAAGGGTGTAGTAATACCGGTACCGCCGGAGGACCGAGGAAGAGGATTTTATTCCAATCTTTTTGTGGTTCCCAAAAAGGAGGACAAATTTCGCCCTATTCTGGATCTCAAAAGGTTGAATCGGCATGTCCACATCCAAAGATTCCGCATGGAGTCACTTCGCTCCGTGGTAGCGGCCCTGTCGCAGAACGATTTTTTGGTGTCAATCGACATTCGCGACGCTTATTTGCATGTTCCCGTCGGAAGGGCTCATCAGCTCTTCCTTCGTTTTGCCATAGGTCAGGACCATTACCAGTTTGTGGCTCTGCCATTCGGTTTGGCCTCGGCGCCCAGAGTTTTTACAAAAATTCTGGCGCCTCTCATGGCAATTCTTCGAAGACAGGGGGTTGCGATTTTTCCCTACCTGGACGATCTTTTGATTGTGGCGTCCTCAAAGGAGGAGGCGGTGACGGCTCGCAATCTATCCCTTCAGCTTCTGGAGGATTTCGGGTGGCTGGTAAATTGGGAGAAGTCGTCTCTGGATCCGTCGCAGTTAATCCTGTTTTTGGGGATGCATTTCGACACGGTACGGGCGGTGGTGTCCCTACCTCCAGACAAGCGGGCATGTCTTCTCCGACATGTACAGATTATGAAGGCTTCGACAGCAATGTCCCTTCGGAAGTGTATGCGCCTTCTGGGTTTGATGGTGGCGTCCATGGAGGCACTTCCGTTTGCCCAATTTCATTCCAGGGCCCTCCAAAGACTCATTCTGGGTCGTTGGGATCGATCGCAAGTTTCTCTGGATTGCAGCGTCATCATCTCTCACAGGGTGCGAGAATCCCTAGAATGGTGGTTACGTCCAGAAGCGTTATCCCTGGGGAAATCTTTCCTCCCTCCGAAGTGGTCGGTCATAACCACCGATGCCAGCCTGACGGGCTGGGGGGTGTCTGGAACGATCTTTGGATCCAGGGAGTATGGTCATCGGAAGAGTCTGTTCTACCGATCAACATCTTGGAATTGAGGGCAATTTTTCTTTGCCTCCAACACTGGACGGTCCCTTTGAGCGGTCTGCCAGTCCGAGTGCAGACAGACAATGCGACAGCGGTCGCGTATATCAACCACCAAGGCGGGACGAGGAGCTCCAGGCTCATGATGGAGGTGTCTCGGATCCTGCTATGGGCCGAGACCAGGGTTCCAGCCATCTCGGCGATTCACATTCCAGGAGTCCAGAATACCACGGCGGACTTCCTCAGTCGCGAGAAGATGGATCCTGGAGAATGGAGTCTCCATCCGGAAATGTTTGCACTGCTGTGCTCCCGTTGGGAACTCCCCAAGTGGATTTGATGGCATCCAGGTTCAATGCCAAACTACCGACCTTCATGTCCAGGTACAAGGACCCGAAGGCTGTGGCGGTGGATGCTCTGGTGGCTCCTTGGGACCATTTCGAGCTAGTCCATGTGTTTCCGCCGATTTCCTTACTTCCTCTGGTGCTGCGTCGGACCAGACTGGAGAGAATTCTGGCTATGTTGATAGCCCCGGATTGGCCAAGGAGGACGTGGTTCTCGACACTGGTGTCGCTTTTGGCGGCTCTGCCATTTCCACTTCCTCTTCGCCCGGACCTGTTATCCCAGGGGCCCGTTCGTCATCCGGACTTGAAGTCTCTGCGTTTGACGGCGTGGCTCTTGAGACCGAAATATTGACCCGTAGAGGTTTCTCAGCTGAAGTCATTGCCACTCTGCGAGCTGCCAGAGGTCCGGCTACTACTAAGATTTATCACAAAACTTGGGAAGCCTTCTTTTCGTGGTGTTCGGGTTCCTCAAGGAATTCGAGGATTTTTTCCATTCCCTATCTGTTGGCTTTTCTGCAGTACGGGTTGGACAAAGGTTTAGCAGTTAGCACTCTGAAAGGTCAGGTTTCTGCCCTGTCCTTGCTGTTTCGGAAGGCTATCGCCTCGCGTAGGGACGTGCGTTCCTTTTTTCAATGAGTAACCCGTCAGTTCCCACCGCGGAAGGCACCTGTGTCTCTTTGGCGGCTCAACCTTGTCTTGGAGGCTCTTCAGCATGTGCCCTTTGAGCCTATGGGTTCTACTAGCCTTTCGTTACTTTCTTGGAAGGTTGCATTCTTAGTGGCAGTAACCTCTTTAAGAAGGGTTTCTGAGTTGGCAGCTCTTTCTTGCTCGCCTCCTTTCCTGGAGTTTTACCCGGATCGAGTAGTGCTTCGCACACGGGGCGACTTTCTACCTAAGGTGGTGTCGCAATTTCATGTTAACCAGGATATTGTGTTGCCCTCGCTTTGCCCGGGCCCGAGGAATGCAAAGGAACGAGATTTGCACAAATTGGATTTAGTGCAGGCCTTGAAGTTCTATCTATCTGTTACTCAAGGTTTTCGGAAGTCAGATTCTCTGTTTGTGATTCCAGCAGGTCGTAGACGTGGTCAACGAGCTTCCAAGGACTCTATAGCTCGTTGGATTCGGTCGGCCATTTTGGAGGCTTACCGTCTTAAAGGCGAACCTTGCCCGATTAAGATTCGAGCTCACTCCACGAGGGCTGTGGCTTCATCGTGGGCTTTTCATCAAGGGGCTTCGGCAGCTCAGCTCTGCCGAGCGGCGACCTGGCGTTCCGTCCACACATTTACAAAGTTTTATAAGGTGGACGTCAGTGCTTCCGCTGATGCGGCCTTAGGACGTAGGGTCCTACAGGCAGCGGTAATTTAAGTTTTAGTTAACTTGTATTTGGCGCCTGTTGCGCATTTATCTAGGTTGTTGGGTTTCTGCCTCTTTTGGTTTTTTTCCCACCCTATTTTTTGGACTGCTTTGAGACGTCCCACTAGTTATGAACTAGTGTGTCTCCTTTCCTTCCATCTGCAGCTGAAAGACGGATTTTGGTAAGAACTTACCTGTAAAATCCTTTTCAGCGAAGGAAGGAAAGGAGACACAGCTCCCTCCCATGGCAGAAGTGTGTTGTTGTATTTACAGATGCAGCGTGGCCCTTCTCTGATAGCGATTTTCTGAGCTGAGGTCGACGCGCTACGGCTCTGTTCCAGCATTGCCAGCTTATCGCAGTAGTCAGGTTCAGTGAGTAGTACCTGGAACTGTGTGTTTTTTCTTTGCCAAATGCATGCATAACCTGTACTTTTGTGTTTTTTCTTTGAAGTCCTCTAGAAGGGTTATGTTGCTTCGCTGGTGATATTGTTCTTCCTTAAGCTTGGGTACGACAGAAGAGCTGAGTAGGAGGAGCCCGAGCTGGAGGGGCCGGTCAACACTCTTTCTAATCTGAGGTGTTAATCCTATCTGGGGCTCCGCCTACCCACTAGTTGTGAACTAGTGTGTCTCCTTTCCTTCCTTCGCTGAAAAGGATTTTACAGGTAAGTTCTTACCAAAATCCGTCTTTCATCATTCAATGTCTTCATTGTCATCATTATCAAATTCACAATGAGTGTAAGCCACGTCGTCTGTATGAGACGGGAAAGACTCAATGGGGGCATCTAAATCCACCTATTACTCCTCCTCCTCAAGTCCTCCTAGTTCCTGATGTCAATTATACTGCATGGTAAACTTTCTGATAATCTCCAGATAATCAGAAACATTTATCTTTAATGTGTGCTAACTGTAAAGCGCTGTGGAATATGTTAGTGCTATATAAAAATAAAGATTATTATTATTATTATCTTGAGTTCATGAACCGCTTTAAGAGATACTTAAATAGGACCTATCACCTTCACACATACTCCGGTATATTACAGTAAGGAGATTGTAGATATAAATAAATTACCATTTATAAGAATAATGACTATAATTAATGAATTATGTCATGACCGAATACAGTGGGTTCCCCGTGAAAACTTGCAAAATCGGCAAAGTATCAAATACTTATTTGTATTTGATACTTTGCCGATTTTGCAAGTTTTTACGGTTTCCCACCTGCATAGAATGGAGAGGTGTGTACTTTTTATCGTAGGTACACTTCAACTGTAAGAGACAGAATCAAAAAATAAAAAACAGAAAATCGCGTATGATTTTTAAATTAATAATTAATTGCATTTTAGTGCATGAAATAAGTACTTGGTCACCTACCAACCAGCAAGAATTCTGGTTCTCACAGACCTGTTAGTTTTTCTTAAGAAGCCTCCTACTCTGCACTCATAACTTGGATTAATTTCTCCTGTTTTAACTCACTACCTGTATAAAAGACACCTGTCCACACACACAACCACACTCCAACCTCTCCACCGTTACCAAGCCCAAATAGATGTCTAAGGAAACCAGAGACACAATTGTAGACCTGAACATGGCTGAGACGGGCTACAGGACAATAGACAAGCAGCGTGGTGAGAAGGTAATAACTGTTGGCTCAATTATTGGAAAATGGAAGAAACATATGATGACTGTCATTATTCCTCGGTCTAGGGCTCCATGCAGGATCTCGCCTCGTGGGGTGAGGATGATTCTGAGAAAGGTCAGGAATCAGCCCAGAACTACAGGGAGGATCTGGTCAATGACCTAAAGAGAGATGGGAACTCAATCTCTCTTAAACATTGGCGTTAGTAACACACTACACTGTCATGGATTAAAATCCTGCAGGGCACCTAAGATACCCATGCTCACACCAGCACATGTCCAGGCCCATTTGAATTTCGTCAGTGACCACCTGGATGATCCAGAGGAGGCATGGTACAAGGTTATGTGGTTAGATGCGACCAAAATAGAACTTTTTGGTATCCACTCCACTCACCGTGTTTGGAGGAAGAAGGATGAGTACACCCCCAAGAACACATCCCAACCGTGAAGCATGGTGGGAGAAGCATTATACTTTGGGGGTGCTGTTCTGCAAAGAGGACAGGACGACTGCACTGTATTGAAGGGTAGAAGATGGGATGTGGCTGGGTCATCCAGCATGACAATACGCAAGGAAAAAAGGAGTAGCTCTATAAGAAGCATTTCAAGGTCCTGGGGTGGCCTAGCCAGTCTCCAGACCTGAACCCAATAGAAAATCTTTATAGGGAGCTGAAACTCAATGTTGCCCAGTGACAGCCCAGAAACCTGAAAGATCTGGAGAGGATCTGTATGGAGGAGTGGGCCAAAATCCCTGCTGCAGTGTGAGCAAACCTGGCCAAGAACTACAGGAAACGTCTGACCTCCTTAACTGCAAACACAGATTTCTGTACCAAATAAAAAGTTCTATTTTTCTATTGTATCAAATACTTATTTCATGCAATGAAATGTAAATTAATTATGTAACAATAATACAATATAATTTTCTGGATTTTTTTTAAGATTCTGTCTCACAGTTGAAGTGTACCTATGATAAAAATTACAGACCTCAACAATATTTGTAGCTGGGAAAACTTGCCAAATCAGCAGTGTATCAAATACTAAATAAAGGGAGCATTAAATCACTTATATATACACCTATAGCTTCTACTGAGCTGGCACGACGGGCGCCATTTTCAAATGGATTTTTTTGGAATATCAAGAAAACCTCAACAATATTATTTATACACAAAGTACATATACGATTATGCTGCAGAAGGTTTTTTTTCCCATATGTACATATAATATGCATTATGTAAACTAGGGGGCAGTTCAGTGAAGGATGAGTGACCTGTCAGTAGTCTGCATTATGAATACCTAAGCTGAGAACCTGATAAAGAACCCACCCACCCACATGATGCCCCGGAGTACGAGCATATCATTAACACAAAACTGAAAATAAAGATTAACCAACAACCACAAGACGGATTTCATCAACCAAGGTTTCATTTGTAATCAGTATAACGGCGCCAACCTGACACTGTCTGTAGGTTACTATCAAAAATAATGCTGACAGGTTCCCATTTAAGCTGATGTATAACTCAAAGACCTGAGACTGTCAACCATGACAGGATAATGATACTGCTTCAAATTAATTTTCAGGTTCCCCAGTGCTCCCATATACGTCTATAAGACAATGTTTTACTTGTCCTCCTTTTATTTATCTTTGCTCATTAATTTTTCTAATGAGAAGACTTAAAAAAAAATGCACGAACTACTCCAACCTTACACCTGCTCTAAAGTCATGGCTTTTTTGTACACGACCATCCTGCTCCTCCTCTTTGCCTTATTTTGTGCTATAGTTCATGTAGCTATCAAGGAGTATATGAGTCAGATACCACATTTATGAATTTTCATTGAGCAGTTCATTAGAAAAATTTGATGACAAGCGCATTGAAACAATGATATGCGTAAAAGCTGTAAAAGAAGAAAAAATAACAATTGTACAGCCTCCTGGCTTAATATCCTAATCTATTAGTCCGTGCATTGACATCTACAGTGTTTGTACCTTACTTCTTCAGCTAGTAATTGAATTTTAATATGATTTGATTCCAAAGACAGCATTTAAGAAAAAAAATATTTTTTTTCTTGGCACATGACTGTGCGTCAGAGGGACATCTCACAGTTACTGATTTTGAAGCAGCTGATTTTGGTATCACACCATATGTATATGAAGAGCATGACATTAATCCAGATAAACCACCAGCCTGTCACAGCAAAAATCTATCATCAATTCCTTGTCAACAGGTTCCATCTTCTGATTCATTACAGACTGTTAAGCAAAATGAGAATAACAAAAAGGATGCTGAACATGAAAAAGCTCATACAGGGGAGGAACCATTTTCCTGTCAAGAATGTGGGAAATGTTTTACTAGCAAAAGAGATTTCGGTAAACATAAAAGCACTCACACGGGAAGAAGCCATTTTCATGTTCAGTATGTGGGAAATGTTGTACTAAGAAAGCAAGTCTTACTGTACATCAGAGAATTCACACAGGGGAGAAGCCATTTTCCTGTCCAGAATGTGGGAAATGTTTTACCCAGAAAGCAAGTCTCACTGTACATCAGAGAATTCACACAGGGGAGAAGCCATTTTTATGTCAAGAATGCGGGAAATGTTTCAATTTGAAAAGACAACTTATTAAACATAAAAGCATTCACACAGGGGAGAAGCCATTTTCATGTCCAGAATTTGGGAAATATTTTACCCAAAAATCAAATCTTACTGCACATCAGAGAGTTCACACAGGGGAGAAGCTGTTTTCTTGTTCAGAATGTGGGATATGTTTTACCTCCAAACCAAATCTTGTGTAACATAAGAGAACTTACACAGGAAAAACCATTTTCATGTCCAGAATGTTGGAAATGTTTTACCCAGAAAACACGTCTTGTAACACATAAGAAAATTCACACAGGGGAGAAGCCGTTTTCTTGTTTGGAATGTAGGAAATGTTTCACTTTCAAAAGGCAACTCATTCAACATAAAAGCATTCACACAGGGAGAAGCCATTTTTTTTTTTAAATTCATTTATTAGACAGAAAACAAACAAATATATGCATTATGTAGATAACCATTGCATTGTATATATAATTATCACAACATCAATAATGGATAGAAACCATCCAGCTTGCATATATAGTATTAATACAGGTTTCGATATCACTGGTCTTCTTTCTTTGCTATGAATAAACCGAAGGCATTCACGAGAACCCGTTATTCATCTATACAAATGCTTGGTTCCGCATATCTCCGAGTAATACATAACAACTAAGTAACACATCTAACTTCTTATCCTGCTGCCACAACAATTTCCATGACATAACATAATAACCTGTAGAGTATAGACCAAGTTATTTCTTTCACAGCTTTTGTGCTAATAATAACAATCTACTGTCTACGCTTTGTTACAGTGAGGTGAGATGCATTCCATACATCCCAGAATTTATTACATTTCCCCAAGCAACGCCTGTTTTGGTATAGTGTCTATTCATATGAGATTATTGAATTCACCAGTTCAATCCAAGCTCTAAGAGAAGGATGTTGATTACCCATCCAGCGTAAGGTCAATATTTTTCTGGCTGAAAAAAGTGTCTCCCACAAAAGAATTTTAACGTGATGCCCCCATATCTCTTCCTCCAGCACACCAAACAGACATACTAATGGAGTGAGAGGAACAGGAATGCCTAAGAGGGAGGTTAACAATGAGGTCACCTCGCTCCAATATGATAAAATAATTGGACATCCCCACACCATATGTATGAAATCTGCATCCATTGTATGGCATCTCAAACATTCTGAGGATTGGGACCACCCCATCTTAAATAGCCTTAATGGGATTAAATACGATTGATGTATTATGTACCTTTGATTCATTTTGTTGGCTAATGGGGACACTCTAGCTGGGGAAACAAGAACCTCCTCCCAGTCTTCATTCTGAATATCTGGAATTAAAGCCCTCCATTTCTGTTTCACTGACGTTAGAGCAGAGTCAGAGCCCGCGGACAGCATATAAGTATACAAGGTGGAGATAAGCCCTCGAGGGCCTTGCGATTTCAAAATTCCTATCAAGGGGAAGGAAGATATTGCATGGGTTGCATCTCTGTTGTGCAGATACGATTGAATTGCTGATCTAAGCTGTAGATACCGGAAAAATTGTGATCTTAGGACACTGTATTTAAGTTGTATTTGTTCAAAGGACATTAGGACATTGTGATCATATAAATCTTTAAATAAGGAAACATTATGTGAGATCCAGAATTGAGTGGACGGGTGATTTAGACGCATCGGGAAACAGGAATTGTTCCATAATGGCATCTCGGCTATAATGTCAACAAAACGGACTTCTCGTTTAAATTGTCTCCAGACTGACCGTGCCAATCGGAGTAAGGGTAATAATCCAGAGATATTAGGTTTGTCTATTTCTAGAAACCCCAATAAACAGTCAGTCCCTGCCGCGTGAGCCAAATGACTCTCCGAGTTAGGCAATTATTATTAGGCATCCATCTACTCAAAGCTTTGATCTGCCCGGCCAAGTATTATAAAAACAAATCAGGCAGAGCCGCCCGCCCATCTGTTTAGACCTATGTAAGGTAGACAGTTTGGATGAAATTAATGAATTAAGTCCTGAAAAAAAGGATTTAGGGATCAGTACTGCACTATGTTGGAGGGAATAACTTAGTTTGGGGAGTAGGATCATTTTAATCAGATTAATACATCCGGAGACAGATAATGGTAATTTACTCCAGATAACAAATTTTAAGTTTAACAAGATCTATTAACGGGAGAATATTTGTTTTAAAGTCTAATGTACTATATTTTGAAATATTTATTCCCAAATACTTAAAACTAGTTACAATAGGTAATGGGGACAACCTTTCAAGATGCTCCATTGGACCCAGGGAGAGAGGTATAAGGGCGGACTTATCCCAATTTATGTATAATCCAGAATAATTACTAAATATATCTATAATATCAATCACATGGGGTAGTGTCTTTTCCGCTTTGTCCATAAATATCACCATGTCATCGGCATATAAGCCAATGGTATTCAATCGGCCTGCTATTTCTATACCTTTAATGACAGGAGTTGATCTTATGCGAATCGCGAGTGCTTCAATTGCAAGTGCAAATAGGGCTGGAGAGAGGGGGCATCCTTGGCACGTTCCTATCGCTAAGGAGAATGATTCGGATACAGAATTATTTATTATTCGAGCTTTTGGTTTCTTATACATTACACCTATCCATTTCCTAAATTTGGGACCGATTTCATATTTTTGTAAGCATGCAGATAAAAAGGACCACTCGAGAGAGTCGAAGGCCTTAGCCGCGTCCAACGAAGCCAAGGCCCATTCATTATCTGGTGCTAGGGAGCTGTACTGTACCACTGATTGAACTCTCCTAATATTAATGGATGTACTTTTCCCGGGCATAAAACCAGTCTGATCTGGATGTATTATTTCTAGTATCACCGAATTTAATCTAGTGGCCAGGATTTTAGTGAAAATCTTATAGTCCACATTTATCAGCGATATGGGGCGGTATGATCCACATTCGAGAGGATCTTTTCCCTCCTTCCTGAGCACTATTATATTTGCCTCATAAAAGGAGTCTGGTAGGGAGCCCCCCTCCCAGGTCTTCTGAAACACCCTCAGAAGGATTGGTGCCAGAACATCTCGGTATTTCCTGTACATTTCTATGGGAAATCCATCCGGTCCAGGCGCCTTCCCAGAGGCCATATCCGCTATAGCTTCATGTATTTCTTCTATTGTAAAGTCTGCATCTAGAAAGGCTTTTTGGGCCGGACTCAATGTGGGAAATTTTACATCTGATAAATATTTGAGGCAGTCCAAGGTGCTAAAACCCCCTCTTGAGCTATATAGTGTTTTATAATATTCATGGAAGCTTTGAAGTATATCATCTGTTGAGGTCGCAATTGATTTATCTGGTTTTCTAATTTGACGTATAGTATTAGACGTGTTATGTTGGCGTACCATAAATGCTAATAACTTGCTGGACTGGTTTCCCAATTCGAAATATGATTGACGAGTAAAAAATTATTTACGCTTGGATTTGGTATCCATATATTGAGTATACAATCTATGGGAGCTTAGCCATTCATTTCTACTTTCATTTGTTTGATTGGCTATATATTTTGCTTCCGAATCCCTCAATCGTCTTTCCATTTCCTCATCTTCCCTGGATGTCTTCCGCTTAACATAAGAAATCATAGAAGATAAGCATCCCCTTAGATACGCTTTAAGGGTATCCCAAAATAAATTAATATCTTGGTGTTCCGGGTGGGAGGAAATAAAGCAGTCTAATTGGTCTAAAGTTCTATCATCGGGCCTATCAGCTTCAACCAAAATGGGTTCAGCTTCCAAAACAAATTACGATTCCTTTGACCAAACCCAAGCGTAAGTATTATAGGGCTGTGATCTGAGATACCCTTATTCCTGTGTTCCACACCTGTCACCCACGTTGCCAAACTGCTGGAACCAAATATATAGTCTATACGAGATAGAGTGCGTCTAATGGATGAGTGACATGTATATTCTCTCATCTCAGGGTGACGTACTCTCCATAAGTCCATCCAACCACTGCCCTCAATGAGCAATGATAGCGGAGACGGAGAGCAGGCCATCCCGGGTACTCCACCATCCAGTCTAAGTCTATCCAAATCATTGTTCATTACTAAGTTAAAATCTCCCATGCATATAACTAGTGCATCTGGATAATTTAAAGCGAAGCTTACCGCCTTTCTGACAATTGATATATTAGCTGGGGGTGGGTTATAAATACACATTATGACGTAATCTTTCAAATCTATCAAAGCATGCACAAAAACAAAGCGCCCTTCAGGGTCTTTCCGAGCTTCTTTAATCTCCCATCTAGTGTCCTTATGAATTAACAAAGAGACGCCTCTAGAGTAGCTGGTATGAAACGCATGTATGGACCATTGTATCCATGGTTTCTGCATGTAACGAGCCGAATCTCTGGTCAAGTGTGTTTCGACCAGGGCCACAATGTGCGGGTGGTGACGTTTAATCTTGGAAAAAACCTTAATTCTTTTTCGGGGAGACCCAAGACCTCTCACATTCCAGGTCATGCATATTAATTCAGACCCCATAGTCCTTTGTAATGGTATGGTATACAGTGTCACACAAATTAAACCCTACAGGCATCATAATGAATATTCTGGCAGCAGTACTTACATAAACTTCAATTAACATTAGCATAGTAAAGAAAAAACACATTAACGTTCAAAGAGGAGCATAGTCCTAAGCTCCTGTAAACAAGAACAAAAAAAATCTCAAGAGTGGAGGAGCAAAATTTTTTGCTCCTAGGGTGAGGTGAACAAGGGGATACCTCACTAACAACAGCGTCCGGTATTGTTGTTAAAGTGGGACGCTAGTGGAGAGAGCTCCATTTTATAGTTGGCAGAAGAATTTGAACATCCGTATACAGGTCATGACTCCTTTCCACAAGATCCCGGATGGGTCTGTAGCCATTCTGATGCCTCAGCCAGATCCGTGAAAAATACAGAAGAACCTTCATGGACAATCCGAAGACGAGCCGGGTAAATCATGGAGTATGAAATATTCTTTCCTCGAAGTTGCCTTTTGACTTCCATAAATTGTGCCCTCTGCTTCTGTAGTTCCATAGAAAAATCAGGAAATATCGAGATTGTGGCGCTGTTAAATTTGATGGGACTTCTTTGCCACGCCATGCGCAATATAGCATCCCTGTCCTTACAGTTAAGGAGTCTCGCCAGGAAGGGTCTAGGTGGGGCGCCCGGAGGAAGTGGTCTTGTAGGTACTCTATGAGCCCTTTCCACAGAGCATGTAGAGGAGAATTCGTCCCCCAGAGTGTCCTTAATCCAATTCTCGAGGAACTGCTCGGGTTGCTGACCTTCCTACCTCTCTGGTAAGCCAATTATGCGAATGTTATTGTTTCGCAGCCTATTTTCCAGATCATCCGCCTTCTGCCTCCAAGCATTTATAGAGCCAGACACTTTGGTTAATTTGGCCTCCATGGGTGGAAGAGCATCTTCTAAGTTAGATGTTCACGTCTCCACCTCCGTAATGCGCCCCCTCATGGTCTGCATATCATGTCGGAGACGCCCCACCTCAGAATGCACGTCCTCTATTTTTTCGGTCAAAGAAGTTCTGGTCAGGGAAATGGCCTCCATTAACTGCTCGGATACCTGCCTTAGAGTCAGATCCTCAGTGACACCACTTTCCACATTATCAGAGGACGGGCTTTTACGTTGATCTCCAGTTTTGTGGTTATTCCTGAGAGAACGCACAGGCCTTACAAATTCCTTTAACTTATCTGCCGCGCTTGACCCCCTTGAGCGATTCATGATCAATAGCAGTGTGGTATGGCAGGTTCAATAGCTATATAATAGGAAAGTCTCCTCATCCAGGAGTAACAACACCACTATTGGGCTATATATGATATGGATATGTCTATTATGCAAATAGCCACAAGGAATTCTCTATGTTTCAAGCCAATAGGGACGTGATGTGGTGATTTAGCAGCCACGGAACAGTAAGACCTTCTCCTCCAGAAGCTGAAGCGTTACTGCATATGAGTGTGTGTATGTATATATATATATCTCCCCGGCTCCGTATAGGGATATAGACAGCCACAGACTGTTTATTAGAGCGATTTGCTGACTATCGCAGTGAGATAGAGGCATCATGTAAGTTCTGTGTGTCTGGCTGAGTTGCTGCGTCACGGCACTTATGGGGCAGCGGCAAGTAATCAGAGATCCCAAGATGGTGGGGGAGGCACAAGAAGCAGGGGGAAACTAGATTGTTAGTAAGGGAGCGCAGGGCTCATTTTTCAGAGCTCACACTGCGTCTTCCAACGGTACCTCCAGTAAGATAATCGCTCCTCTCCAGCTGCTCCTCTGCGACTGCGACCCCCGCTCGTGAGTCCATCCTGCTGGACCGCACAGTAAGATGTCCGCTGCCTTCCCCAGGCTCTGCGCTCCCGCCGGCTCTTTC